>MEHQ01001375.1:141635-188462 GCA_008828725.1 Saccharina japonica
CCTATCAATAGTATACCTCATTTCGGAGCACGGCGTCAACGGCACCGAGCTGCTTCTTCGTGCGATTGCACAGCGTGTCGATTAGAATCCCATCGTTTCCGCGGTTCTTCAGCCCCTGCTGCACGATCGTCACATCCCTTCTCGTAATGAAATCCTGCGGGTATACCAAGAAAAGGGCATTTGGTGCCCTCAGTTTTATTATTATTGGTGAATTTCTGGCGCGTGTGCACTATTATTGTTGACAGAAATGCCTTATTACAGTAGTAGATAATTACACACATTCGGGCAGATAATCGATTCGCACTTCATGATCTAGATGCTTCAGGGCAGATGATCTGTATGATCTGTATGATCTGTATGACCTGTATGATATGTATGATCTAGCTCGTGTTGCCGGGTGGGAGCCGTATAATCTGCATGGTCTACAGCAAAAAACAGCACGTGGCGCATATATTTCTTGGGTTGAGTTGTTGAGTTGGACCTGTAGTACAGCAGTACAGTATACAGATCAAGTATACGTATATAGCTGTTGTTGTTGTTGTTGTTGTTGTTGTGTGTTTTTTTAATTTTTTTTTCAATATGTGTATGATATGATATGCATTATATGTATGTACAACATATCATAACAGCAGGTTAGGATATTTCGCCCCGGTAGACTATTAATAGTGGTCAGCTTCAAAGGCTACTATCATTTGGTACCCAAGTTCGAATCCCACCGTTTAATTTAATTTTTTCAATATATGTATGATATGATATGTATTACAAGGTTTCCCTTCGGGATGTTGGTCACTTGAAATCCCGGGGGTGTCGCAAGTTGAAAATAGATCGCACATGCTTCATAGTTCCCTTTTTGGAGCAAACATCGAAATCACGATCTGCTACATTTTTTTCGTCGTGGCTATTCTATACTGTTTTGTAGTAAAAGCGCCTGATAAAGGTACTTCGTTCGTGTGTAATCCACACGCAACCCAACGGCATGTCCAAAAACTGGTATAAGGGCCTATATACAGCTGAAACTGCTGCGTACACCGATTGTGGCCAGCACGCGGCCCCCCAAGGCATCCGCTGGCCGCTGGCGAACGAGCAGCACATGGTGACCTCGAAACCTCGAGGAGAAGGCGGCACAGCGCAAACTAAAACCCAGCAAAATATCCTGAAAATCCGGGCGAGGCCGGGCAAACGACCTGAGTTTTTTTTGCTGGAATGGCATACATCGAACATACACACACGCATACACAATGAGAGGCAGAACACAGCAAAACAGTGCTTCGTAGCTGTCACAACTAGCCTGCTGGGTCCCCCCTGCTACTCGTAGCTGTCCCGCGCACACTGCGGGGTCTGTAGCTTCTTCTGCTGTAGTAGTACTGCTGTGCTGTGCTGTTCGACAAACGGCGCCTTGGCTGCTTCGCAGTTTGTAGCCTAGACTACTGTGGAGACATGTATCCGTAAAGTACAGCAGTACCAAAATACTCGTGTTCGTATTATATGTATGTAGATCGGCCTATCGTTGGAAAATAGAGAGAGGTCGTAGATATGATACTTCGAAGTCTGCATGCTGGTACATATGTACGTGCTCGTAGATCTGTGTATTTGTACTCTACGTAGATTCCCAAAAATTGGAACCAAATTACAAATTTACATAAAATTATCAAGCGTGTCGTACAACTGCTACTACTGCTGTACGCAGCCCAGACAGAGCAGACGCATGCAACATGGTATCAACTACTGCTGCACGACGCTTGATGCATGCCTCGTTCGATGTCGGTGTGGTCCTTGTTTTCTCGTGCATGGTGCGTGCTTTGTGTGTTTTGTTCATGCGACGGGTTAAAAACGAACCATCAAAGTTCATACCCGGGGATGAAAAAACAATCGTATGACAGGTTTTTTAGGGTAGTTGCGAGGCGGTGTCAAGTCGGAACGCCTCCCCTGTGTGCCTCGTTCGATGTCGGTGTGGTCCTTGTTTTCTCGTGCGTGGTGCGTGCTTTGTGTGTTCCGTTCATACGTCGGGTCAAAAAAGAACCATCAAAGTAAAAAAACAGTCGTACGACAGGGTTTTCAGGGTAGTTGCGAGGCGGTGTCAAGTCGGAACGTCTCCCCTGAGTTATTTGCCAGAATTCGCGAATTTTAAGGCCCAGAGCACGCCCCACGGGCCTCGGCCGGGACCCGCACTTGCGCCGTGGCGTACACACGGCCCCCCTGCGTGCCCCGCAGCCGACAGCACGAGAAAAGACCCGCGGCCGGAGATGAAAAGTGAAAGTATTCCGGGAAAATGTCCATTTGGTACCTATACATATATGTATATACGAACAACATGTCATAACAGCACGTTAGGATATTTCGCCCCGGTAGACTATTAATAGTGGTTAGCTTCAAAGGCTACTATCATTGGTACCCAAGTTCGAATCCCACCGTGGTGACATTTTCACTTTATTTGAAAAAATAAAAAGGAACCAATTGCTGAGAGCGCCTTCGTGGCGTGGGTAGGCGGAATTCGACGCAAGTCGACGAGGGAAGAAAGTGCTGAAATCTTCTCGCGATAAAATTACAAGGCACGTACCGTACGTAGTGGGGAGGGGGGAGAAGAGCCTACTTAGTGACCCCGGGTCTGAGTTACGGCTGAAGAGGGAGAGAGAAAAGAAGGGCGAAGATAATAAATGGAATAGACAAAAAAAAAAAAAAAAAAAATGATGGTCGACTGCTGCAATGCTGCCGTAGATCGTGAGCTGCCCGACGTATGATACGTACGTGGTACTATTAATTGTTAATAGTGCGACAAAGTAGTACTCCTCGATCCGTCACGGAGCTCCTATGTAACCGGTCGCCCCAGTGGGCTATTAATAGCAGGTAACCATTAGCCTGTTAAAAGTCAAGAACGTGAGTTCGAGCCCCCCCGAGTGCATACTCGTAGGGACTTTTTCTCGCAAAAAAAGATCTTGACTAGCGGAAAGCGCGAGAGTGTGAGTTGGCAAAATTCGATGAAGATCGACGAGCATTGGGAAGGCTGAACCCTCTGCGCGATAAAAATCAAGGCAAGAACCGTAGTGGGGGAGGAGGGAGAGGAGCCTACTTCGTGACCCCGGATCTGAGTTACGACTACGTACGTATATAGGGAGGGAGAAAGACAGAAGTGCGAAGATAATAAATGGGATGGGAAACAAATAAAAATAAATAATATTACAGTTCACGGGGATTTTGGGTCACGATCTACTATTAGTAATAATAGCTGTCACTTATGTATGGTATGCGCCGTTTGGTTCAAACGTATACACCGACCGAAAACGGTGAATGAATACCGGTCGTATGATATATACTCCACACTCCACACACACGCAAACAAGCTGTCGGCCAAAGAAAAAGGCACGCCACCGCCAGTAGATAGCCAGTAGATAGATACCTGTAGGCTGGTCGCCCCGGTGGTCTAACAGGTAGCCACGAAGCCTGTTAGCGTTGTAGGTCGGGGGTTCGATTCTCCTCGTATGGAGATCTTTATTCTCAAATGACACCAACTGTCGAGAGCGCATATTATACGGTAGCGTAAGCACAATTCGACGAAAGTTGGCGAGGAAAGAAAGTGCTGAAATCTTCTCGCGATAAAAAAGCAAGGCAATAACCGTAGTGGGGGAGAAGGGAGAAGAGCACTTACCGATCTAGTTCGTGCGTAGAAAAACCAGACCGCCAGGCTGTTCTCAAAAACCGTTTCCGGTTACGAAACGTGTACGATGTACTAAGCAACTGAAAAGTGTATCTCCGTGCCTAGAGAAAACCGAGTTGAGCAGGAGCTTACGCCACACCAAATTACTTGTAACCTAGGTTTTCAGCCTATAACTAACCAACGGTTCAGAACCGGTGCATGAAAGCCGTCCAATACGCGGATACAGGCACTGTGGTTGATTGCACATAGTGCAATAAAGAGTGATGGAACAAGCACAGCATATTTGATGACGGAAATGACGTGAATTCCAGGTATAAAGTCATTTATATACGGCTGCTGCCCACAGGTACAACACTGATTGCTGCTGTAGGGGTAAGCGGTGTCACGGCGCACCTTATAGCCCCGCACACCAAAAGCAAATTATGTTCGGCCCGCGCACAAAGAGCAAGTGAACTTCGATCCCCCCACTGAAAACTATTTGATTTTCGGCCCGCACACTAAAAACCAAGTCAAGTTGACCCCCCGAACAAAAGACCAAGTCCAATTTCGATCCCCGACGCAAATTGAAAGTTAGTTTCGACCTTACACTAAAATCAAGTCAACGTCGATCCCAATTAAAAACCCAAGGCATTTCGATGCCCAACACTAAAACCAAGTATTTTTCGCGGCCCTGACAAAAAAAAAAAAATCAATTTCGACCCCCCGACACAAAACTCAAGCCAATTATATCCCGCACAAAATCAATTATATTTCAATCCCCCACACGAAAGAACGAGTTAAAACGTTCAACCCCAACACTAAAACAAGTCAATTTCGATTTATATTCTAAAACTAAGACGCTTTCGATGCCGCCACACTAAAACCAAGTAATTTTCAACCACCTACACTAAAACGAAGTTTTTTCGACCCGCAACAAAAACCAAGTCAAATAGATACCTACACTGAAACAAGTCAATTTTTCTCTTTTTTTCTCTTGCATGCACCTGGATTGCTAGCAGGGTAGGTCTTGCCTGTCGTATATGGCATTGCATTGTCTGCTCTGCTTACTGCACTGAGCGTAGTAACTCTGTGTCGTAGTTTTGTGACCACAGAACTGGTACTGTGTCGTAGTTTTGTGACCACAGAACTGGTACCTTTTTTAGGATGAAGAATCGGCACGGACACTGGGTGTGCTGGATGTCGACGGGTAGAAAGGAAGGTTTAATGTGAAGAACGCACACACCGGGTAACAATATCTATATCGACATCAGTTTACTGCTGCATATATTATACCTACCGCAATGAACGACCGGTACGGCGGTGTGCAAGAGCGAAGAGCACAACACACACAACAAAGAAAGCTACTATTAATACTACAATACTACTCGTACGAGTACTGTCATACACCAGCAGCAGCGACGTTGATCCGAGGGGGATCGTTCTCCGATTTTTTTTCTCGCTCAGAGTGTCGTCGTGCTCCCTCTGTAATTAACATCAGATTTCTATACCTATACGCCACTACTATTCATACTACTCGTACTGCTGCTGCTGCTGCTGCTCCTGCTCCTGCTGATGCTGATGCCTGGCTGGTGCTTGCTGCTGTTATAATATTCGCGCAGTGAACTATTTTCCGCAAACGAGATCTTGATTGGGTTTGAGGTATAGACACAAGAGTCACAGCAGGTCACAGGTAATATATTATTATTAATATCAATGGTATACTTACTTATATGATATACACTCGCAGATGACAGCACAGCAGTCATGACAATAAAGCAATAAATAAAGCGTATACGAGTATAAATTCTACACATCATGACAGCCTCAGATCGTGTTCTCCTCATATGGAATGTAAATCCTGCATGAGGACAAAACCCGTAAGTACGCGCGATCGCTCAGCTGCAAAGTTGGGTTTCGACGAAATCCTCTATCTCACGGCTAGCTGTCGTTTTAAATTTATGTTGTGTGGTACATGTATGTTTCACCTTACAGCGATCACGTTTCGCCGTTAGGTTGGAGATGAGGTGCTTGTCGCCGTTTAGCATGCTGCCAGCAGCCTGCTTGTTCATCGTCGTGGTGGGTACTCGTATCATAGCGCTTGGGTTTGGTTGTGGATCTTCTCGCTCTTGGCGAAGGATTGCAGGCAGGCTTGGACACTTTTCCGCGACTACTCGTGGGGCCCAGACGAAGTGATCTCGGTCTTGGAACGCTCTCTTGTGAAATATATATGACGCGGAAAATAGAAAGTATGATATCATACACCACCGACCCTTATCGTGTGACAACAAGAACCGGGAGGTGGAACGTTCCCTAAATTGAGCTTATATTTTTCGGTAGAATGGCACAGCAGTTATCAAAGCAGCAGTCCACTACGATCAAATCAATCACGTTCCACAAAATCTGCGTATGATTTGAAATAAAATTTATTCCATATGTTCTGCCACATTCTGAGTTGTAAAACCAACGACACTTTTTTTTCCCATTTTTTCGTTTTTTCGATTTGTTCACGTATGTGATTTGCTTCTTTCCGTTTTTCTCTCTTTCAACGCGTTTATATAATGCTGCACAGCAGTGGATAATAATAGATTGTGGTATTACGATATCTACTCTGCTTAAGTATGCATGATATGTAGTATTAATAATACTTTGCTCTGTGTCGTAGTTTTATGACCCCATAACTTGTATCTCTCTGTCGAAGAATCGGCACGAACACTGCTGCTGCTGTGTGTGGGCGTGCTGTGCTGGATGTCGACTGGTGGAAATAACGAAGAACACACACACTCCGTACGTCGTAACGTCGTAACAATTACGATTTCCCACCAGTGATATCATACGTATCATACTTTGTATGGTATATATCATCATACGTCCGTCAGGTGTGAGTTCGCCCAAACTTGGCTGATATACGTTGACATTCTGCTTTACAAGCTGTGGTACCTGCTGCCTGGTACCAGGTACGATACATACTACATCGACATATAATACCAGGTATAAAAAAACACATACACACGCACATACTAATATTATACCATGGTATGATATACTCATACATATAATATGTGTCAGCTGCGGCAGGCTGAACAGGGGCGCCCGTGAAAAAGATAACCAGGACACACCACACACCACACCTTCAGAGGTTATATAATGGAAAGCCAGAGCGTGTTGTGACTTGTGACCGCAGGACGAAAAATGAGAAGTTTAAAAATATATATATTGGTTTGTACTCCCCTTGTGACCACGGGCCGTGATCTTGCTAGATCAGACTGTGTGTGTGTTCTTCACATACTATAGGGATTAGCAACTGAAACGAGTTTAATGTGAAGATAACAACAACAACAACTCCCCCCCCCGGAGTCGAGAAAGTATGGAAGGATACTATTAATAGTATAGGAAACAAAAAAGAGATGCTGGCCATAGAGATGTTTGGAGGGTACGAGAAGACCAGAAGTTAAAGAAAAAGGATAGAAAGAAGGGAAAGGCTACGTACGTCGTAGCGCTACGTAAGAAAGGGAGGGGAGGGACACTTAGAGATATACGGGGGGTTAAGGGAAGGGATAGGAATGAAAACGTATTTGCACGGCCCAATGGACTTCGCGAAAACGCTGAAACTGCGATGTCGTGTACGTAGGGGACCTGGATCTGCCAGAAAGAAGGAGGTATACTAGACGTGTTACCCTTTTGCCAATTACCCGGGTACTCGCGAGTATTACCCGGCTTGCTAATACCCGTCACGGGTACGAGTAACACTTCATACTCGCCGAGTATTTGGGGCCCGGGTACTCGGGTACCCGGGTACCCGTTGATTTACCTTAGTAGTCCTGGAGATGGCAACTTATCGTCCCCCAAATCACGTTCCCTGGGTAGTATTCGGTAAATATTCTCGAGGAAACTATTTTCAAAATGTAAATGCTGTCTCATGCCTCACATGTCACACCATACTAAAGTGTTACCCTTTTGCCAATTACCCGGGTACTCGCGAGTATTACCCGGCTTGCTAATACCCGTGACGGGTACGGGTAACACTTCATACTCGCCGAGTATTTGGGCCCCGGGCATTCGGGTACTCGGCTCCTAAACGAGTACCCGGGTGTTAAACGGGTACCCGCCGTTAAACGGGTACCCGGGTACCCGCCCAAAATGGCCGTGAATACTCGCGTGTACCCGGGTATTTTTTCTCAAAGTTAGCGGGTACCCGTTTAAGACGGGTACTCGTCGGGTTACACCTCTAAGGTGTACCACCAGTAGCCGGGAGGAGGAGGAAGTAGATGCACAGATGTGCCCTTGTGGCAAAGCAATAGACTTGAGTAGAATTCACATATTATACATACGAGTATTCGTATTAATAGTGGGAGAATGTGAAACGTACCAGGAGGAACGGGATGTGTTAGAAGAGGAAATGAGGACAATAGAAAATAGACGAACGTGACATGGAGAAGTTTGGTACACTAGATAGTAGCGACAAAACGATCGCTATCTTAAGAGATAGATGGTGGTGGCCACAGGCGGCGAAACAGGAAGGGGATATAAGATTAGCAAAAAAAAACTTTGTAATGTATGGAAACAACGTAATGAGCGCCCAACTGTTGGAAGTGTCTCTTATTAGGAGTAGGAACCAGGGCATTAATTATTAATAGTGGTTCGGCGTATGTTGCGCTACGCAAGGCGTCCCCCGGAGGGCTCCCCGGGAAGGCCCCCGGAGGGCCGCCAAAAAAATCGATATATGCGCGAATATTCGCCTGAAAACCAAGTAAACAGCCTTTTAGCTTATTTTCGGCTTCTGCGAATAGAAAAAGGTGCCTAAAAAAGAATTGAGCCTATGTACGGCGAATAGCAAAAGAAGGTGCCAAATATTTGTTTTCGACTATGGCGAATAGGAAAAGGGGCCTAAAAAGATGTTCAACTACGACCAATTGGACAAAATGCGCTTGAAAATAAAAACGCCTGCGGCGAATCATTATGAAAAAAAAACGCCTACGGCGATGTAGAAAAAAATACCACCAAAAAAAGTTCTCGCCTCCGACGAAAAACAAACGCGTAACAAAATATTACGCCTACGACGACAAATGTTGGGCGCCCGAAATCGCGTGTTGCGCTGCGCTCAACCAGCCTCGCGGCGACTGTGCGCAAAACGGTCATTTTGACCCAAATGTTGCACCCGCGCAACAGCGCAACATCTAATTAATGCTACGGTGCTCCGTCTCGAAAGGGATGGGTGGTCAATGGTTAAATGACTAAGGCAAGCAACAAATGAGTACGCCCCTCACCCCCCTCCGTCTACTCGTACGAGTAGCGAAAAAAATATATGCGGCGGCGTGTCATTTTGTTTTCGGATCGAAAAACTAATTTCCTCGAAACTCATACCAGGTATATGCGTATAATATGTACCAGTATACCAGTATGTACGACAAAGTATGTATTGTTATTAAATAGCAGTTGCACCCTTCGTGTAATGCTTCGATCGCGCGTCCTTATATATATACATGCATTATACGATACATTAGCATCCAACCGGTCGCCCCGGTGGTCTAACAGTTAACCACGAATGACTGCCAAGCAAGGATGATATCAGAGGTTCGAATCTCCAACTCTGGAGATTTTAATTCTTAAATGACACCACCATGTTGTAAGACTGGGTGAGAGGTGAGATACAGAGTATCCCCTTCCTGTCTACGAGTATGAAACATGTCCTGAGTGTTACTCACTTTTGTCATGGTATCCCCGTTTCGCCTCTATTGTTGTGGAGGCATTACTGTTTATACACCTGTCAGGGATCAGGGGAGACGTGTTTTTTAGGGACGCACGCGCAAGCGTTTCTATAAAAGAAACGTTCAAAGTGAGATTCGAACCCGTGTCCTGCCGACGACGCCAAATGTGAGGGTATTACCTGCTAAGCTATAGGGGTAAAATATCGATCGATTACCCAGCCCAGGGTAATCCTTATAACACCTGGTATTCCTCTGAGAAGAGGAATACTTTCCTCTGAGAAGAGGAATACTTGCTCTCCTGCTCAGCACGTACGAGCTAACACAGCAGTAACAACGTATTGTTTGTTTGGGGATGTACGTTACCTGTTAACATGTATTACTACTACATAATTTGCATACCAGCTAACACGCTAACATAATATCATACGAGCGTTGTTAGTGTTTTATCGATCATGTACGTCATTTACCTAACGTGTTACGATGCAATTAGCATTTCGGCTAACATCCTAACGGTATGTTACTCGCAATGGGCCACAGACTATAACAAAGTAACACTGTAACAGCATAACAGCCGATTTTCCTAAATTGAGAATTGCCTTCCGATGATAATGATAATCGATTTGAGTAGTTGTTGTGTTTTAAGAGTTGTCTTTCGCTCACAACCAAATGTAACCTAGACTATATGTTCATCGATGGTAGGTATCGATCCACGAAAACAAATATCGAAATCAGCCTTGGCAGGCAAACAGAGGATATACGGGAATTGATATTTAGGGGCAAGATACCTCGCCCATAAATCCCGATTTTCTTGGATCTTCGATTCCTTGAGACTGCCGACGATGTCCTTTTTTTTTATTTTGCCATCAACGGCTGTCACAAAGGACAATAGTTTGCAATGTAAATTTTGACTGTGAGTTAGGTACATCTCTTTACAATACAAACCCCAATATTTTCGACTTTCATTCTCATCGGAAAGGCAATTCTCAATTAGGAAAATCGGCTGTTCCACGCTGTTGTCATCACGGACTCCAGCTATTAATAACATGATAACGTTGTGCTACACAATCGTCCGCCAATCAATGTCGTAACGCACTACTATCATAACACCATGTTACCACAGTATCTAGAAACAAGGTAAGGGCCCGTTTTAACGAAGAAGAAAAAAATTCAATTTGGAAAAAATATATATTCAAATCCGCTTTTCATTGGTCAACACACGCACCAGCACCAAAGATTAGGATCTTGGGGCATAATATTTGGTGCTGGTGCGTCTGTTGACCAATGAAAAGCGAATTTGAATTTTATTTTTTCCAAATTGAATTTATTTTATACTCGTTAATTCGGGCCCTAACGTACAGTATTAATAGTAACGCAATGTTAAAACAAACTCCGCTGAGCTCTGACTTTGATGTGGAACGTTTAAATGTTACGTCATCCGAGGTGTGCAACTTTTACCTTGGTTGAGGTAAAACACCTCAAGCTCTAGTTTCCCCTTTCGTCTTCGTTTTTTACAGCAGTGTTCTATTTGGGATTGCGTTTCAGGCAATATAAAGGGTTGCCACCAACAAGCAAGGAACCCCCTCGTTCGCGAGCTTGTCGGCAACGCCCCTGGATCAGTTAGGACTACGAGTGTATACGGTGCGCAAGAAATTTAGAGCAATGCTATGGGCGGTAGGGAGGGGTGTGGTGCCTGATTTTTTCTAGTTCCTGGCAGGAGGAGCTCAATATCCCACCCGGAAAAAAAAAGCACTTTCCCAGAAATTTATTCGTGGAGCCCGACCGAACTTTCCCTGCGCTACTACTGTAGTAGTCGTTATAAGGCTTATCAAATGTACTATTAATAGTTCAACGATCATACTGATTGGTAGTTGCTCACTTGAGGAGCTCAAGGGTCAGACAATATGGCCTCAGAAGGAAAAAGTTAACTGCAATAACCTGCGTAGTGTCTTGGACTAATATGGCGCATCACCCATAACCTGCTGTGAGGGTATTACCTGCTGAGCTATAGGGGTAAAAGGTCAATCGATTACCCAGCCCAGGGTAATCCTTATAACACTCTCCCCCCCTCTGAACGGCGGGATATTTGGGACGTCGGTACCGTATACGGCCGTACGTTGACCTACCCGCTTCGTTTCAATACCTGGGGAACCAGGGAGACGTGTTTTTTTTTAGGGACGCACGCGCAAGCGTTTCTGAAAAAAGAAACGTTCGAAGTGAGATTCAAACCCGTGTCCTCGACGACGTCAAATGTGATGTTGTTACCTGCTGAGCTATAGGGGTAAAAGATCAATCGATTACTCAGCCCAGGGTAATCCTTATAACACTGCATAGTGTCTTACCAGGCGGTCTGGATTCCCCAATATACGGTGGTGGTGGTTGTGGTGATACAGTAGTAGTAGCAGTAGTAGTGGTTACAGACATCCTTACAGAGGGCTTGCCGGACAGGCGGGCTTGCCTTGCCCGTGTTGCAAGTCGCGCAAGGCAACTCGCATCATCATCGCCATCGATGCAGATCAGATGCACACATCGAGAGTGGTGATGACGCCGACGGTTGTCAACCAGTGCACCAGGGGCCAGGGGCCGGCCCGCGTCGTGTTTAGTGTAGGTGCTGCTGGCATTGCCGAGCTGAGCGCTATCTGGTTGACGTTCTTCTGAGAGAAGGGAAGGAAAAGCGACACTACTACGTACTGTTTTGTCTTCGTTCGGCGTTGATCGTTTTTTTTGCGCTAGAGGAGTGCCATACATATAATCTTCTACGAGTGCTCGCATCGAGGGGAGGAAGTTCGTTGCCAAATCACGCGCCCCCCTGTCCCCCCAACGTATACAACGTGAAGCACGTGCCCTCGCCTTGAGGGTAGGTATGGTACCCAGCGTGAAGCACGTGTCTCCGACTTCACGAAGCGTGTTCAGCTTAATAAATCCCGCATACGAGCATACTTAGTCTGAATGTATGTGTACAATGTGTGTGTTCTTTACATAAAACCGTTATTTCTATATATATATAACCGTCGACATCCAGCACAACGCGGTGAGCAATGAACGATGGCAACGCCCAGCCCCTGCAAGATACCTGCTCCTCGCATGAGATATACGTAGTAGGTTATCAACGGCGGTCCGCTAAAACGACACATACACATCATAAAACACTGACCTAAACGCCAACAAACGTTGCACGAGGAGGCTGTTCGGAAACTAACTGACTAAGGCGTATCGGAAATGGCAAATAATTATCAAACGGTTTACGAACTTTCACTGGTCGAATAGATACCTCCTCCGGAAGAGGGCGTGCGTTATATGATACGTACGCCCAAAACAAATCAGTACAATCCCGACCACGCTACGTGCAGCTACAAGCGCTACAGATTAAATCGTACCCTCGTATGTACGTGTAGCTCTACTGTAGTCCCGCCATAAAACAAATAGCTTGATTTTGAAAAACAGTCGGCAATATTTTAACTGCTGAAGCCTTTCGATCGCGCAAAACAAAAATCGAACGCAACTACAGTAATATACCACAACAGTTGCAGCCTCTACCGAAAAATATGACAACACCCAACCGGCGCGTACGATGGGACTCTCCACAACACATCGAGTATTACTTCGTTTGTGGCGGCTGTGACTACCGGAATTTCCTCGACCCGTAGGCCGAGCACATCGCTTGCATGTTGTCCAACGCTCTTAGCATCTCGTCATTCGGTGCCAGGCACACTTCCAGCGACACCCTCGCCTTCTGACAAGCCGCCATGCACCGTTCCACCAAGTCCGCGTTCAAGCACAATTCTGCCAGTTTAAGATACTCGAAGCCCAACTCCTGGTCCTCGGGTGCGTAATTATTTTCCAACACTTGAACCGAGCGCGTGCACGCTTCGGCAGCACCGGCGAAGTTATCGTCCATGGCGAGGAGCTTGGCGTGCGTGTCGTGCGCGGTGGCTCTCCGGCTCGATCGCGAAGACAGGCGACGGTCGCGCCAGCTAGCGCGCTTACGCACGAGCGCCGCGGCCACAGCTGCCGCGGTTACCCCTGCCTCGGCCGACGACTCGGAGGAGACACGTCCCGGCGATGGTTTGCTGCCGCTGCCGCTGCCGCTGCCACTGCCACTGCCGATCTCGGGCTGACGATGACGAGACTCTGCCCCCAGGACTTGTACACGCTCCGCATAAGCGGCCGCTGCCATCGCTTCCTCCCACAGACGGCGGTCCTTTTGATTCTCCCTGATCAGCCTATCACGTGCCGCGGGCGAAACGACAGTCTCGCAACGACCGCACCACACCGCGTTTTTCGACGACGAGGAGCCCGGCGCTACAGCAGCTGCGGTTGGTGCACCAATTTTCTCGTGGACCTGACCATGACGAAGAGCTTTTTGCGGCGGGGGAGGCTCTCCCTTGAGCAGCGTGCCGGAGCAGCCGTCCTCCATGCACGCGAAGTCGGTCATTTCGGAACGGGCCGCGGCTTCTTCGAGTGGGCTGGCTCTCTCGTTGCTTTGGTGGGAGGTGGCCAGCTCCGGGCTGCAGGCGGGGCACTTGCACAGGAAAAAGTATCCCTTCTGCAACAAAGCTTGGCGTTCGAGAGACGACGCCACCTGTTGAAAGGTTCGGACAGAGGAACAACGAATTGAAAACGAAGGCGGCATGGTGTGATGCGGGCGACATGGCGAGCCGGAAAAGTCCGCTCAACGGCCTCGCGGCTGCCAGGGAAGACAACCGCGCGGGAACGACGGCAATATGACCAGCGCTGCAACAAAGGAGGGTATCGAGTTACCCGGCCTCGCCACGTGCAGCCCGCGCCGCGGATGCCGCAGCCACGTTTGTTGCTTAACGCGGGCACACTCAAAACCAGACACTGAAGCAAACGTTTTGGGTAGAAAGGGTACTGAGAAATGCACCAGCGCAGAAAAAATGACTGCTCAGAGCGCCCCCCCCAGCACCCAGTACCTTCGGTTTTCTACATTGCGATGCCAACGGGTCCGTCACCCTCGCGTAAGCACGCCCCAGGGAGGCGCACGCGTCACTTGGGTTTACCTTCGATGCCAGCGGTCCGTACGAGACGGTGACGGGCGCCCCTTTTTCGATGTGTCGCGTCGCCACCACACTCATCTCCCTCCCGCTGAACTTCACCAGGGCGTTGGGGACGCACGAATGGTTGAACATCGCCGCCTCGCAGTAAAGACCGACACCCAGTCGGGTATGGGTCAGCGATTGCACGTGGCCAGCGGCGGGCTCAGAGCAGCGAAGTGTCGATATGGCGAAGGCATTTGTGCTGATCTGCGGTTCGCATACGCACAAGCGCGGGGGGGTCAGGGCTGGAATCGCCACGAATGCTGTGGCGGTGGTACGTGTCGATCTCTCCATGGGAATTCGAGGGCTACCGCTCGTCAATGACTATCAGAAACGGGTTGCCATACGCGTCATATAAATACTTAAAAAACTGATCGCGATAGTTTCAAGGCAAGGCGTGACGGAAACGCTGTCACATATTCTACGGCAATGTGCAATAGCCATTTTGAACGCCAGAACAAAGCTCGAGGGAGTCTTTGCCGCAGAGCCTTCTCTTCACCTTGAACAATGTTGTGACCAGCTCCGCCGCGAGCGACCCGCAAACTCCATTACCTGGCTGGTCGTTTCGCCTCCGCCCGCCGACACCTTTGGCGTCAACATCCGCACAGCCACCGCTTGCCAGAACTGCGGCGATCGCCGCCTCGGTCTCCAACAAACTACGCTCGCGCGAAGGCCGCAAAGTGCAATGCTCGTCAAGGTCGTCCAGCTTGATCGGCAACGTGGTATCGCGGACTATCGTGGATGTAACGCTAGATCCAGCGCAGATGCCTACAATCACCGTGGAGGCGTCGGCGTCGGTGGCGGCAGCTGAAACCACTGTTGTGGCAGGCGTCGGGGGCTCGCACGTTTCGCTGCCATCCGTCAGCAGCTCATCTTGCTTCGCTCGTTGTACAGCACGCAGCGCCACTCGACACTCGGGGGAGATGGCGGACAGGGCTGCTTCGAGCGGAGCTCCGGAAGCGTCGACACATTCGCTGCCGTGCCACGTCTTGCAAGCAGCTGTCGCACACGCAACGCTGCAGAAGGCCACCAGTCCGCAGTGGGGACAAAGAGTCGTGGAACCTGCCACCTGTCGTGACAGGCATGACGAAACGGGATCGTAAAAAATAGGAAATTTTATGCTGCGGTACAGCATCGACATTTCAGACTATAGAGCAAACTGTTCGATTTTCAGTAATGATAATAGTGCTGGTCTTGATAGCTGCTGTGCAATACGCCGGACATCCGAAAACCGAGCACGCGGCCGGCCTCGCCGCCGTGATCCTGCGGGTAAGACAATTCCGGTTCGAAGATATTTTCCGACCCAAAAAAGCGCAAACAGGGTAGCGTAATACTCTATATAAGTTATCTCTTCGCATGACCAGCGAGCACCAGTATACAGTGCCAGGTATACTGGTGCTCGCACGTAGCCACCTATGTTTAGGACACGTTCAAGACGATCCCTACGTAGCCGGTCTCGTCCACCTTTCATACCAACCCACGGCTAACCCACCGTGTGCATTCCATCCGCACGAGTCCAGCATCGTCATGTGGGCTATTCCGCACCAAACCGCAGTGCGAGATTCGTTTTGGCCTCGCAGGCCGGATCACACCTTATGGAGGCACTCCGCGCAGGTGTTCTTGACGAACTCAGGTAGCAGACTCCACGCGAACGGGCGCTCTCTTAAAAGTAAGGTGCCGGCGGGTATCGCGGTCTCGCCGGCCACGAGGTGTCTCCCGAGACCCTCCGCGGACGCCAGTGACAGCAAGCCGCTTCGAAAGATGGTCGAATCGTTGCAGGGCGTGTCGCTGCTGCCGCTGCCGCTGCTGCTGTTGTCATTCTTGTTTTTCTCGATCGTCGTGCTTGTAGCATCTTTTCGCGGAGGGCGACGGCAACTAGTAGTGGCGGGGGAACACGCAGCATCCCCTATTGGCGACGTCCATCGGACAAGGGCCGGGCGGTGCTTCGAAAGCGAGCAGGCCTTTCTCTCCGCGTTGACACGCGTAGCCGCTCGGACTTTCTCGTGCGTTTCGCGACTGTCCTTTGATTCTAGTGGTTCTGCCAGGTGCGATACCACGGGGGAGGACGGAAGCAGCAGTCGTTCGAAAAGAAGGAGCATGCCATCCGTGCCATCCTTTGATCCTTCCTTGCTGTGGTTTTTACACGGGGCATGCGGCATCTTCAATGCGCTACGAGCAAAGTACGTATAGGATACTGACGTATCATATCCTATTCATAATGAAGGCTCTTCACGGTGTAGAACCGCACCACGGTACGGTTTGTCAATTTTCGAAATCACGCGGTGCGGTTCGGTGCGATTTCCAATTCTCCACAATCCTACGATGTTGGTGCGGTGCGGTGCAGTTTTTTCTTTTTACGGTGCGGTGCGGTTATCCTTTCAACAGTTGTGTTCTACGCTGCAGTTGAGCGTGCACCAAATTATAGTAGAAAAATAGGCGAACCGCAGGTTTACCGTAGCCGCACCGTATAAAAAACTTTCGGTTCGGGTGCAGTCTGTTTGTGCATGTATCATATACGACTGCTGTACTACTGCTGTTACTACACGGTATCACACCTATTTTATGAGCAGCTTTGCACCACTTGTGCATTTCTGCATCCAAATCGTCGTATTATACAAACCGTGAGATATATCAATGGGTCCACACCCGTTCGACGATACGGTGCGCGGCGGTTTTTTCTGCGGATCAGGTCAACCCGCACTCCTGTAGGAACGTCTGTGCTGCGGGTTCCTATCGTGCCTTACGGTGCGGTGCGGTGCGGTGCGTTTTTTTTAGAATCCTACTATTAATAGTACGGTGCGCTGCACGGTGCGGTTTTGTTAAGCGTAAAATAGTACCAGGTACGTATATACGGTGCGGTGCGGTTCAGTAAAACCGCACCGAACCACGCCGCACCGTACAAAAAAAAAACGCACCGTGAAAAACCTTGTCGGTATTGATGTCGTACAAGAAAGGTCAGCCGCCGACGCGCGTACCTTTAGAAACACAGCAGCAGCAGTAACTGAAGGTTTAGATAACAGCAACACCAACAACAGAACAGCAGCAACACTACAGTAGTACGTAGTACCTGGTATATACCAGGTACGAGTGTACTCGTAGCAACGGAAGCACAGCAGTTCTTATACGAGAACCTCCCTGGTGGGACTGCTGCAGTTCAGGGTCGCAACGGAAACATGCCCCGGTGGTATATACCTGGTGTATACCTACCACCCTGGATGGGAATGTAAGGGCCGTTGCGGTACAAAAATGAATACTAAAGGGTTACGTATTACATTTCCGTCCAAAGTGGTGCAGAACGAAGAGCATGAACAGCAGCAGTACTCGTATATGGCAGCAGCAGAGCAACCTGGTACATAAATGATGTGCACGATTCGCCTCATGGTCGACGCGTCTGCAAATGTATTTCGCTGTCTTTTCTCTGCCAAGTCCCTACTAGAGCCTACCAGGCACCAGACAACGGGTACCCATACATCGGCACTGCTGATGTTGTCTATCGGCCGTGGGTACAGCCGGGGGAGGCTACACCAGTCAGTATTATACGTGCATCTTGAAATCGCAGAACCATGACTTCAAATTCAAACATGTCTTCATCGTGATTTTTAAGCTAAATGCATTTCACCTGAACTTGATTGGTCATGCCCATGAGACGCCACGGAAACCAGGATGTTGGCTAAGACACTTGTCGACCTTCCAGCCATGAGTAATGCTCGCTATAGCGAAACGGAGAGCCGCACAGGCAGACATATGCTTCCCACACCACGGACGAGAGAGTAGTGAAGTAAAATGGGAAATGCCGATGGTTTCAACACCTTGGAAAGGCTTTTCTTGCGAGGGTGATATTGGCAGCAAGGAGAGCCCTGCGTTAAGGCAGGGCTGCGCTATTGCCTCTCGCGTTGCTGCCATGACGACCCGTCGCCGTCCAAGAGCGGCAGTAGATTCTTCAGACGATGATGACGATGATGCACCGTCGCCGCCTACTTACCTTCCACAGGGGAAGTCGTTCTCCTCTTCTGATCCTGTCAACAATGTGGCCGTTGCGGAGTCACGAGTAAGGAAAGTCATCGTCCGAAGCATTGCGGGGTTAGGGATGGTGACGGGCTTCGTCGGGATCGTGTGGGCCGGACATCTGTACCTCAGCGCCCTCGTGGTTTTGATCCAGGTGAGACGTTCGTTGTTTTTGCTGCCGGTGTGCACATAGTTGCGTAGCCCGTTGCTCTGCTTTGTTTCGTTATTTCTGTCACGAGACAAGGGGTTGAATCTCTGTCCTTGCTCCTCCTGCATTGCCTCGCAGCTTCGCCACCTGCTGCTGTTCCTTCGTCCTCCACGGATACGAAGCCGTACCCCACCGCCGAGCTATTGCAATTGCGCGTAGAGCGCGGCAATTTCATTGCAACAGTTTGATTAGACACGCCAACACGTTCGTCACTTCCTCACGGATCGATGCACAAAAAAAATAGAAGCGCCTTCCATGCCATTTTGCCTGCTTGGGCTGGTGCGCTGCTCCCTGTAGTTTGGGAGTCTGGCTGTGGGAGGAGTAGGATGGGAGTCTGTCTCGTACTGTTCTGGAAAATAATTGGAACCAAAAGAGAGTAAAAAAACGGTCATTTATCGCCTATAATATCACACGATCACACGATCACGCGATGTTGACTCACGCCTCGGCGGCTGGTGTTATGTTTCTGTGTAACGATGTGAGGCACTTAACGATGGGAGGTATCCTTATGTATGATATCATATACCTGGTACCTGGTATATGATGTGGTGCGATACGATACGAGGAGTAGTAAGTGGAGATGACATCGCCCTTGGATGCTGCTGTGGTCGTCGCACGAGCAGATGCAACATGTGGGACGGCGGTGTTGCCGCGGCATGGTGTGAGGGGTGAGGGTAACCACGAACATCACTCTGTGCTGCATGCCCTGTAACACGGCATGCCCTGTAACACGGCATGCCCTGTAACACGGCAGCAGCACGTATATACAATACGCATACCTGGTGTCATATGATACACACAAATAAGGGAAGTGGCCAGAACCCGGTATGCCGGTGGTGTTCTGCGCTACTTCCTGGTACAACAGCAGTATACCATGGTAAATGCGCAGCTAGTCCGCCGCAGAAAGCACATAATGCCGGCAGCGCTCAATGGCCACAAGGTACTGCTGTTGTACCGTGATTTGACCACAAACCCCACGGTGCACCGACTCCTAACTACGGGCACCTTGGGTGGGGTTTTCACCGTTTTACGGCGTGCAGAACGCCGACCGATACGCCCATCCACCCAGAAGACCCGCGGGCAATGTTGACCCCGAAAGCTTTAGAAGTACATAAGACAACAGCATACGTCCCACAGAGTAACATACAACCCAACATATTTACCGAAGTAGCACTGTTGGAGGTCAGACCACACTTTGTGGTTGGCCCACCTGGGTGCGCGGGTTTAGGTTGTTGTGAGCACCGTGAGAGTGAGAAGGCGGCGGGCTCAAGCCACTCGGCACGGTCAATCACCGAAGGGCCACGACGTGCTACCCTTGGCCCCTCCTGCCTCCCCTCTTGGAGGGAGAACGTATATGACACGTACAGAGTACACATGCCGTAACATTTCGTCGACGCTTTAAGCTGTGTTTAGTTCGGGATCAATGAGCCCTCTCTGCTGCGACCAGCCGGAGACTCTCACCCAGGGCTACTTCCCCGTGTTGATTCGATGGTATCCAACGGGGCACCTCGTCGCACCGAGCAGTTGCTTCGGTAAAATACGCACTGCAAAATAAAGCTGATGTCGTTGTCGGCGTGTCTCGCGAAAAATGACGGGCGGGCGGGTTGGTCTGTTTTTGCTAACCCTTCCTATTATAACGTGCTGCTGTATGGGGGGCTACGATTGAACTGGTACCGCCTTGCTTTTCCTGTATAGCCAGCAGGCTTTTTCCCCCATCCCGGGGACGCCATTACTGTGTCCCCGGGTTTGGCTCCAAGGTTACTGTTGTAACAGTTCGTCGACGCTTTGAGTCGTATTTAGTTTGGGATTCATGAGGCCTCTCTGCTGCGGCTGATATAACACGCATACCTGTTGTCCATGTACCCTTCTCGCGATGCGGTAGTTTATTGTTTCTGGTTATCCTTCCTTCGAGTTTCCTGTCGTCCTGATGATACCCAAACTTCTGGCTTGGTCTCTAGTGGGGTCGACTTCGAGTGTCCCGTGGAAACGCTGTGTGTGAGCGTGCAAGGTGATCGGACACGGCAGGACGTCCGCCTCTTTGAACGCCCTTTCGCGAGAACGCCTCGCCCCCGCCATGGCCGCGGACGCTGTTGCCCCTACGTATATATGCGTGCGACAGCTGCGGACTTCCACCCCACGTACTCCATCAGAACATTCAAGGCCATACCGTCCATGTTATAACTCACCGCTCCTCCCACCCGGAAGGAGTGCATCGTGTACCGCTCTTCCTTCCGGCCCGCCGCCCGCATATGGGTCTTGAGGTTGGTCTGGAGGTTGGTCATCTGGGCCGGCGTCAACGCCAGTTCCATCTCCCCCCCGTCTTCTAGGACACTCGGGAGCAGAAATCCTGACCCCTCTGCGAGTGACCAATGCACGATTCCACATACTCAAGTCACGTAGTGGTTGCATACTGCATACATTTACGCATATATTTCGTATGCATACATGCCTAGGTCGTTGTTAGCGTGTCAGCTTGCTCCGACCGACTGCACGAGTTATTCCGTGGGCTTGTGGATATCAGCTGCGCGGGGAGGGCGAGTAGGGAGCCAGAGGTCTCCGACATGCTCCAAGATGACCCTACCGCATTGTGTATTCTGACCATGAGACGTGTGATTTTCGCTTGTTGCCTTGTTTAGTTCTAAACTTGACGGGGTTAAGTCTGCCCGGGTCTGATGGGCTTATCGGTCGGCATTCTGTACGCCACAAGGCGGTGTCCCCTACGTAGACCATAAAACTGTGAGAATCAACCTGAGGTGATAGAAGTTGGTGTCCCGAAGGGCTTGTGGCCAGCTTAAGGCGCAGCCGTGCATTGCCCAATGGGCGCTGACGATAGGAAATGCTTTCTGTCGCAGATCTGCCCTCTATCGGCAAGTGGCGCAGAACACCACCGGTATACCATACCGTTTTCGGGATATATATATATGGTAGTAGCTGGCTGCCTTTCGCTGTGGTGTACCACGAGCCAGCGGCATTGCGACCTGATGCTCAGGCGCAAGTCCACCCGCTGCTTCGCGCTCGGGGAAGGTGGGACGCGACGGGACGGGAAACAGCTCTGATGCTGCCGCTGCTGCTGCTGCTGCTGCTGCTGCTGCTGCTGCTGCTGCTGCTGCTGCTGCTGCTGCTTTGTGTGTTTGTTTGTGTGAGTGCGTGATGAAGTTACTATGCTGACTTGCCCTTCCCCTGTCCGTACCCCTTTGTGGACAACCTCTGCAACACCAACTGTTGCTGCTGCTGTGTGTTTTATGTTTTGTGTGAGGGTGCTCACATCACGTATGCGCATCTGCCCCGTTCCCCTGTCTGTTTTTCGTGCTCCCTCCCGGCTGTCCCCCGAAGTCGCTGGTGTTCAAGGAGATGGTGAGCGTCCGGTATAGCGCCGCGAAGGAGCGAGACATGCCCCTCTTCCGCACCCTCCAGTGGTCCTGGTTTGTCGTGGCCATGTTCTACACGTATGGGGACTTCTTGCACGAGTTCGTGCAGCAGCACAGGGCCTTGCTGTGGCTTTCGCCCATCACCAAGTGGAACGCCTGGTTCTCCTTCCTCGGCTACTGCGGCGTTTTCGTGGTCTCCGTGCTCACCCTGAAGAAAGGGCTGTACAAATATCAGGCATGTTTCGATAGGGATAACGGGGGAGGGGGGTGTACTCATGTGTATTCATGTCATGCATGGCCGTAGTCGTATGGAGGGGGGGGGGGTCGCGCACGGAGGAGGGGCAGGGGTCACTTATTAATAGTCGCTTATGGTTTCTACGTGTCTGCTCTCATGCGGTATTCCGGACGTCAAGGGGTCAAAGGGTGTCGTGTGCCTGCTATAGCCCTGTGGTGCGTTTTGTGTCGTGTTTGCCACCGCCCTGTTCCCGGTAAAAGCTGGCCGCAAAAGGTTGGCGGGTGGACCTAGACTATGCGTACATGGGTGATATCGAGAGGCATCTACGTAGTCGCATGGCGATGGAGTTTCCATTAAAATAGCCGTCTCAGAAAAACGCTGCTCACGTTTTAGTAAACCGTGCTATAAGTAGTCTAGAGCAGGGGTGTAGCGTGCGTTTTTCCTACGAGAATGTTGACATCGAATCTTGTCAAAGTGGCCGCAACCGTAGCTGAAGGACCGAGTCGATTTATAGGTAACCTACTGCAATATCCCTAGAAAGCGGCGTGTGTGTTTGTTCCCTCGTCCTCCCAACTCCCACCATTACCATTCCCTTTCCGTTTTTTTTGTTTTCTGTTGTATTTGTGTTGGGGTGGGATGTGGCATGACCTGTGCTGCTGCCACGGCCGTTTGTGTGTTGCCGCCGTTTTTGCCGGCCTCTCGTAACAGATCCGAACCCTCTGCCGACCAACCTCAATGTTGATCTTGTCGTTTATTGTTCGCGTGCTTTCGCCTCTTTTCGGCCGCGCCCGCCTCGCGTCACGCAGGTCGGCCAGCTGACGTGGACGATCGTGACGATCTGCATGATCGTGGCCCAGGTGAAGTTCGTGGCTCACAACATTTTCAACGGAATCTTCTGGTTCTTCTTCCCCGCCAGCCTGGTTATCTGCAACGACATCACCGCCTATTTCTGGTGCGTAAGGGGTTTCCGAGGGCCCGAAGGGCGTTTTGTTTTTTTGCGGGCCGGCAGCGGCTGCGGAGGCGGCTACTGCTGCTGCTGCGGTGGAAGCGTTGGGGAGGGATGACTTTAGGCGGAACCATAATAGCGGCGGTCTGGATATTGCGCCCGTCGAAAGCAAACGACCGCGGTCTGTTGGTTGTCCAACGCGGGCTGTTTACGAGCATGCGCTGGTGATTTTTCGAGCGTTCAACTCTCGCGATTCGGGTATATCAACCAACGCAAGGTGTTCACGAGCATGCGCTGATGGTTTTTCGAGCGTTCAACTCTCGCGATTCGGGTATATCAACGCTATTGTTTTATCGGTGGCAGTGATGCTTCGGTTGTAGGCGATGCGTACATATGGCGTATTCTCAGTTATTGTGTAGGAGCGGTGCACGTCGCGCGCGGCAACGCATGACGTGTCATACGGTCCTCACTCGCAACGTAATCGAGGAGGTGACCGAGAGCACCTACGTGACGGACAAGAGGTAGAGGCAAATAATAAGGGGGCGGTGGACCCGCACGCGCTGTACCCCGGCGGTGCACAACCTGCGGACACAAGTGGCGGAGGTGGGAGGAAATGGAGAAAAGGAAATAAAAAAGGGGACAAGCGGCAGCATCAGCAGCAGCAGCTGCAGCAGCAGCAGCAATACCAACATCAGCATCAGCATTAGCAGCAGCAGCAGCCGCAGCAGCAGCAACAATACCAACAGCAGCAGCTGCAGCCACAGTTCCAACATGATCAGCCACAGCCACAGTGCCAACAGCAGCAGCGCCAACGTGATCGTGATCGTATATTAATTCAAGCACCAATCGCCAACCCACCCTTCTCCTCTGCCACCCTGGATTGCTGTTGTGCTTCCTCGTGCTCGTGCCGCCCCTCTGCCTTGTGAACAGCGGGATAACCGCGGGTCGCAAGCTGATCAAGAGGCCTTTCCTCAGGATATCTCCCAATAAGGTCAGTTATTGTTGTCGTTGTTGTTTGTTGGCGGTGGTGTTGGTGTTGATCGTGTTGATTGTGTGCAAGAGTTGGTGTTGGCGTTGCGGTTGCTGTTGATGGTAGTTGTTGCTGGCGATCGTGATGGTGGTGGTATTGTTGCCCACACTCTTCTCATTTCCTTCCGATATGTCCATATTACAGCGTACGCAGTCGAGGGGGTGGGGCGCAGGATAGCCAAGAGGCGGGCTGGCACTGCGCCAGTCACCGCTCGTTTGCATCCCAAGTATTTAGGAGCCATGTCCTCGTCGCTCCTCTTCCACCTGTTTCTCCTCCCCTCCTGCCTGCCGATGGTGCGTTAATTTCTAGTTTGGATACTTCCCCTATGCAGACTCGATAGTCGTCCCGCAAAACTATAATTGCAAAGTTTGATGCGGCCAGTCTTAACTTATCTTGACACCGCCCGAAACAAGAGTACATCGTTGGTATAATTCCTCGAACCCACTCAATATATGGCGCTAATCCTGACTCTTGCCCCCTCCCCCCCTGCTTTCGCTCGCGCGCTGGAATGTCTGCCGTTTTGTTATATCAATCGACTTGTTATCGCTTCCCCCGCCCCCCCCGGCTGGCCCAGACTTGGGAGGGCTTCATAGGAGCATTTTTCTTGACGTGCGTGTTCGCGTTCTACTTCTCGGCGTTCCTGGCCAACTTCCAGTGGTTCACCTGCCCCGTCCAAGACCTCAACTTCAGACCCAAGCCGATCGAATGCTCGCCGGACGCGCTGTTCCTGCCCACGCAGTACGTCGTGGTGAGGGCATTCGCAATCAAGGAGGTTTTGGGCGTGTTGATATTTTGATCATATACGCAACCTGGTAGCTGTGAGTGCCGCATCGGTACATGACACGTTTTGGCGGCATTTCGCCGGTTCAAGGCCCCATTGCTCTGTAAAACGGAGCGTTTTGACGGGATTACGAAGAAGGACTCTGGTTTTCTTGTTTTCGTGCGCGCGGTGCGCGGTGGTGGGTGTATGTGTGTGTTTTGGTTGTTTTTTGTTTGTTTCTTATATGTTGTGCGTGTTCTCGAGTAGCGGCCGTTGGTGCATCAGTTTGTTTTAGCGGGTTGTGGTTCTCTCTGGTGTGTTGGTGTTGTTGGCTCCCGCTTTTCGCAGCGTCTGCGGGCGCGGGCGTGTGTTGTTCCGCGCTCGGCCCCGTCGCGCTTTTGGCTGCCTACGTTATTGTTGTGCCGGTACAGGAGGCGTTATTGTAGTAGTTCCTCGGACGAGATATCCAAGTGCTCAAAACACGTTAGCGCTCGAGTCCAGACCGGGGCGTTGTGCAGCGGCGTGGCGAAAGCGCCCGCTGCAAAGCGGTTGGTCGTAAAGATTGCCTTGGCAAGCGGGAATCTATCTCTGTGGTGGGGTCAGTCGCTTCGGCATTATTGGCTTGGTCCCTTGCCCGCTCAGTATTGGTGCCAAAGGCGACGTTTTTATGCACCCGCTTTCTCATTTACCAGTTCACAATAGGTATCCACGTTCCCCTCCATTCTGATCGCCCTGGGGCATTTACTTGACTCCCAAAGTACCCGAAAGCGAGGACCCC
Organism: Saccharina japonica; assembly: GCA_008828725.1. Taxonomy (NCBI): domain Eukaryota; class Phaeophyceae; order Laminariales; family Laminariaceae; genus Saccharina; species Saccharina japonica. The sequence continues at coordinate 167,356 of MEHQ01001375.1, forward strand.
CCCCCCCATAGGAAATACACCCCCCACGCCTCCCGCCTCCCGCCCCACCCCAACCCCAGAATACCTGCGGCATCTCACTAAACCACCCGCCCTTGCCTACTATTTTCGCGTCTGTTCCCTGGTCAACGAACCATCCAGCCAACCAAGCCAAACCGATCACTCAACCAGCCAACCAACCAATCAACGAACCAGCCAACCGACCAAGCAATCAACCAACCAACCAACCTCTCGACACGAAAAAATGAAAACAAAAAATGCACATCCGTATTGTTGTGTTTTTTAATTCGCTCCACGCTCTACTTGCACGCAGCCGGAAAACATCCGGTCGTTCATGCGGGTGTTCTTCTTCTTCAAGCTGCCGACTGGCGGCGTGACGATGGCTCCCATCCAGCTGCACGCGCTAGTGATGGCCGCGTTCACGTCCGTCATCGCGCCGTTTGGGGGGTACTGGGCGAGCGCGATAAAGCGCGCGTACGGCATCAAGGACTTCGACTCGATCATTCCGGGCCACGGCGGGATGACGGACCGAATGGACTGCCAGTTTATCACCGCGCTGTTCGTCTCCGTCCACTACAACACATTCATCAGGTAGATATATACCTGGTGTATAATATGCCGGGGTGTGGCGGAAGAATAACAGCTTATTAATAGTCGCCTTTGTATAAGATAGGGTAGCTACGTACCGATAGTACGTAGCGTTGTTGGTGGATATCTGTGTCTGTCGTCAACTGTGTGCGCTGGTGGAAGACATGAAGGCATACGTACGAAGAGTTTATTTTGTTTTCCTGGAGGCTTCAGCCGGACGGCGCGGATCTCCGCGTTCACGAAGAAGCTCAAGAGGGGCCCCTGTGTTTTTGGGCGCCCGTGTATAACACTCGCTTATACCAGTTCCAGTTCTGCGAAAACAGTGAAAAAAACAGCGGGTTCTCCGGTGTTCCCGCGCTCGCGGCCGATGCGCGCTGTGTGTGTGTTTGATTTTGTCACGCAGGGGGGGGGGGGCGTACTCATGTGTTGCTTGCCTTAGCCATTTCACCATTGACCACGCATCCCTTTCGAGACGGGGGGGGGGAGGGGTCATTTTTGTGCAGCTTACGTGTGCTTGTTCAAGCACCGCGTTGGCGTCGCTACTGCTGCGGTGTTTGTTTGGGGCACATTGTATTTCACTGCAGGGTCCCGTGTTCTTTGTGGTTAGACCTACTGCCTCGTTTAAACGGGCGCTCGACGCGCTTTTTTCCGTGTTCGGGAGTTTGGGTAGGACGTTTTGCAATCAATTGTATGCGCGTCGGTATCTTTGATGCCAACGGTCTCTCGCCGCGATGATGCCGCATTAAAAAACAAAAAAACAAAAACGCCTTCGCGCTGCCGCCGCCGCCCTTGCGTACCCCCGGCCCTCTCACCGCGATTTGAGACAGGTAGGCGGTACTTGCTCGTTTTCATGAGGCCCGGAACAATCAACTTGTGACGCCTTAGGAAGGCCATAATGCTTTGCGGCGGCCTTACGTATGCCCTGTCTTGCGACCCGCGAAAAGTTGGAGCTTGCTGACAGGTTGCCAAAAGATGAATCAGCTACAACCTAACACTGAGGTGTCGTCAGGCGCGGTTCCCGTACCCATGCCCAGTTGAAGTACGAAAGAGCGCAAGACAACTGAATCTCGGCAACCGGCGGTTCAGGAGAATCACACGGTTTGCAAAACCCTCCAGCTAAACTCCCCAGCCTCTGAGCGTTGTTTGAGAGGTAGGGGGCGGAGGGGGAAAGGGAGGCCTAGGCAGGGGGAAATGTCTCGTGTCCTGTCCCTGTGGTTATCTTGTTTTTATATTAGTTGTTCGGCCGAAACCAGTGGCGACCGCATTCGTGGGCCGTGACTCCTGGCCTGGTGTTTCTGTACATCTGGCGGTCCAAATGAACCAATGCGCCTCCGTGCTGCGGTCTGTGGTGAAATTTGGGATCGTTAAGTAGTAAACGTTCAGCTGCAATTTTATCGGCGACAAGCCGACACGTGGGGAACCCACCTGGCGAGCGAGGCCGTCCACGGGTATTTTTTGTTTTTGTTCTATTGAAGTTGTGTCTGTTGTTGCGTATTGGTGGCTTCGTGCCTCCGCCTGTGATTCTTGGGCAGGGGATGGGGGGAAAGGGAGAATGGCGGGGGGGGGGGGCGCTAAGGATGGAGTGGCGGGGGGGGGCGGGGGCGGGGGTTGCGCGATGTAGCGAATGCGACGCGCGAATTGTTTGGTCGCTGGTGTCATTTTGAGTAGGCGGGAGAGCATTCGGACTTACCGCAGGGAAAAAATGGTGTTAGGTTGGGGACCGCCAAATATTGTTGTTGCTGTTGTCTCTGTTGGGGGCGCGTTCGAAGCGACGTTGTCAAGGAGAAGAGGGAGGTACGGTTCTCGAGACTATCGAGCCTGTGGGTGCTTGGGAGGCAGACAGTGAGTGGGTCATTGATATTCTGTGGCTGTGTTGTGGTCTGAAACAGCTTGTAACTGGCACTGTTTTCGACGGTAGATGCTTCTTGTTTTCTCGATAGCATAGACTATGGTGTTGACAGATGATGCAGTCAGTTGGTTGATTCGTTTCGCTTTGTGCGACTGATGGAAAGGGGCAACGCGCCGTTCTTTTTTTTTGCTGCGTGCTGCGTCTTTTCCGATCGCTGTTGTACAGGGAACTTTTGTGCGTGCCTTTTTTGGGTGTGATTTTGATTTGCCTTCTTCCTGTGGTGTTTCAGTTTTGTGCGAGAGAAGAAGGAGCGACCATGTATTATGTGCAGCATCGGCTTGCCCTGCCTGAAGCGTACCAGGCTCTTTTGGCGTTCGGGTGCAGCGCGGAAACGAAGCGTGTGGATGTTGGAATTTGGAATGTGCCGTGTAGATGTGGCGCCCAGCGTGCGCGGGGATGAGGAAAATGACGAAAGGAGAGCAGTTCTTATATATAGTAGTTGGTGCCTGGTACGTAGCATGCCAGGGTATACTTTTGTTTCATACATGGTGTTACCGGGTGCGGTATACCAGCAGGGTAATATAATTGAAATGATGCTCCCGAGATAGATGTCAGACGCCATTAGGCAGGAGTGCCCGAAAAAGGTCGTGGTAAAAACGATCCTCCTTAGCGTCGTCGTATAGCTTTCTGGAGGCCTTGATGCTTGTGAGCACAAGCAATAAGTGCTTCCAGGTTTTATGGCATCCGCACCCATACGCAGTGGTGAACAACAGCTACAACAACATAGCACAACGCACAATACCGCCGTAGCTGTGCCGTAGCCAGCCGTAAACATCAGCTAGTTTATTGTTTCACAGACACCTCTCATTGGTTGGTTGTGTTAGAAATGCTACTTGTTTGTAGTCATCATTTGACAACACTGGATAACACGGAATCATCTGTAGTCGTACGTAGCTTAAGTTTACGAGTTAGATCCTCAAGAGATCCTATAGTGACCAATAAGATGTTCATTGCAGAGCCCGTAAGGTTATACAGGACACTGAATACATTGTCGTACCTGATGCCTACTGTATGTATCGTGAGTGACTTAGTTGCTCAGGATCCATGTAATGTGTGGAACGACATTCCGCCCACGTAACACATATTATGCAGAATACTGGGTAGGCTGTCGTATATATGTGGTTTGATAGTTCTGCGCGTTGCGTTACCAGACGTCAGCTATCGTACGTAGGAGGTGCATGTTGCTGTGTGAGATCACCAAGATCATCAGAAGAACAGGAGCGTTTGCACGCTCACACTCTCACTCTGCTTTTGCTCATCATCACCAGCCTCGCTTTCGAGCACATTTATTTATTAATCAACATTGGCCCGGAGTTGCCAACACTACTATCTTGTCTCTGCTATTGAAGCGTTCATACAAGTTTACCTCACACAGCGACTTGAGCGTTCACCCTCAAAGTCAGGCCGTAACATTTTGTCCGGTAATCGGCACCTACTTAGTGGGTCTGATCACGTACACACCAGCCACGCGCTGGTATACATATACCACAATGGGTTATTAAGCCTCGAATTAACGCGTGAACGCGGTAGCGATGGGGACATCGGGGGTCAAGATCTCACCACCCCGGCTGCAACGGCTGGCTTCATCATCATCAGCGGAACGGGCTTTCGAGATCAAGATCGTCTGCTGTACGAGGAGAAGATCGAGTTCGAAGTACTACTGGTACTTCGTCGACACGTGGCGAGTGAGCGGGGCCCGGGGCCTCTGGTACTACTACTTTTGGTTTCCGGCCAGGTGGTGATGAAATAAATATTTTTTTCCCTTCCGAGATATTGGTGTATATGACGGCTCTGGCTGCGTTGTACACATGAATGCTGGTAAAATATGACTGCACGATCTGTTACATCAGACTCTGATTTCTCTCAGACAGACAAAAATAAATAGAGATCTACAGCCTACAGCAAGTAGTGACCCGTCGACTCTCTCTTAAATCGCCTCGCTTTTGCCCGGCCAGGTGCTTCGTTCACGAAAAAAAAATAGAATTATTATTGCTGTCCGTTGCTGCACCACCAGCACTATTTTACTACTTTACTACGTACAACTATTATCTATTATTACGTGTGCGAGTTCGTAGTGGTATTGTTGTTGTTGTTGTCTTCACATTAAACTCGTTTCAGTTGCTAATCCCTATAGTCTGATCTAGCAAGATCACAGCCCGTGGTCATAAAAGTGCTAGTCTAAGAGCCATCAGAGAATCCTAAAGAACACGCAAACTTTATAGCAGGGAAAGGATACACAAGTCCGAAGAGGTACACCTAAAATCCCTACAGCATGTTTTGCGTGTCCAAAACTGAACTACACGCCCGCAATCTCCATTCGACTACAGCAGCATCGTCCCCCCCCCGCCCAACCTATACGACGAGTCGTTACGTATGGATATTATGGGTATCGTATAATACGGCTGCTACGAACTGCGGCGAGCCCCTCCCACTCTTTACCAATGAATTTGCCGACTACCAGGTACTACAGCGTAACTACTGTCTGAAGTGCGGTCTGTACAAAAACATAATAATATCTAATAACTTGTTTCTTTGTTGAAACCGACGCGCACGAGTTTATACCAACACTGCTTGCTGCTGCTTGCTGTGTGTAACGAAGAAACCGACGCGCAAAAACGAATCCACAACCAACCGTTGACCGTTGGTACATTTTTTCGGCCTCCGGCCTCCGGCCTCCTCGACAACCAAGTTACGAGTAAAAAAGCAAAAAAAAAACACCAGGCTCAAGCTATTAATACGAGTACTTCTTCCTATACATAAGATATACTCGTCATCATTCATCTTGATATCTATCTGTGGGTTTCGACTGCTGCTGCTGCTTCTGTCCACAAACAAACATGACATCACATACTACACACATAACATCAGGATACTAATAGTAGTTGCGGACCCGCAAGCAAAACCCTCTCTCACTACGAGCGAGTGCACTCACAAGAATATATTATGTGTTTCTCTCTTCTTCACGTGCCACAGGAAGAAAAGCAGTGCAATCGGTGCAGCAACAACACGTACTTTCTCGTCTCTTCGCGTTCCTCCCCAAGAAGCATATTATCTTGTCCGGTGTACCGCTCAATGGCTGTCATGCAAAAGAGCGTCGGCTACATGTAGGCAAGAGATACACGTTTAGCAACAATCAGTCGAATATAGGTATCATACTGTACCTGGTATGATGTAAGCCACGAGATCAGATGAATGCGCAGCTGCCCACGGGCACAAGAGGTCAAGGGGTTGCCGTGAGCCATGGGCTCGCCGCAGTTCGTAGCAGCCGTATTATACGATACCCATAATATCCATACGTAACGACTCGTCGTATAGGTTGGGCGGGGGCGGGGGGGTGGGTGGTGGTCCCCGACGTTTTCGGAATGTGGTTCCAAGATGTCGATATTCTCATCTGCTTGTTTCCGTTTTTTATTCTCCTCGTGTACCTGCAGCAGCTGCTGCTGACTTCCTCTCTGTGCTGTGTGGGCCTGCTGGTGGTGCTGGTGGTGGTGTACCGAAAGAGGAGCCAAAGGAATGCCCAAGGTGCTATAGCACTACGACAGCAGCAGGAAGATTTGGGGAGAGCAGGGGTTCCCGACCCGCCGTGTGACTACAGGCCGCTCGGTGTCTAGCAGTAGAGAACCACCACAGGCATATAGGTGAGAGGAACGAACATTTTTATCTCAGTTTCAATGTCCAAAAAGAAGCGGCGCGATTCGGTTTGTGTGAGTCGTCCTTGCGAGAGCGAACCATTTTCAACTCTCCCTTTCCCCTTTTGTTTGTTGGCGATGCGGCCTAGAGACCTCGCCGGCTGAAACGCCGGCTATCCCGCCCAGCTTCGCAGTCTGCATGGACCCGTATCCGCCATTTGTTTGCCGCTGTCGGGAGTCAGAATCGGCGCGCGTTATACTTCCTGTCTCTTTCCCGCTCTTTCTCAACCAAGTTCGGATGATGCTTGGATGATGTGCTATTTTTTTTTCCTTTTTATGTGAAAAAGTAACGGCCGAGAGCCCGTTTGCGGTTTGCGAGGTTTTGCTTTGCTTCTATCATATAGCTTGCGACAACATGCACCGTCCTGTCCTGTTCACCCAGGAAGCAGCCAGGGCACTACCCCCAGGGGAGTCAACGACCTGTATCCTTCACGAGGAAAGTAGAATACACACCACGCGCGGCCGACGTAATGGCGTAGCTTCCAAAGCTGAGTATCATCAGCTTATCAATCGGTTGAACTCACATGAGAGGTAATTTTGTAATTTTGTACGTACTGCTGTAGTACGCAACTCGTACATATGTACCAAGATGGGCTTTTCCAAATACTATAATAGGTGTGCTGAAGTATACCGTACCTGGTACGTGTACTGCTGTTGTACGTCGTTGTACATACACACCAGGTGTACCAGGTTCCAGGTGCATGTTGTGCGGCAGTTACTACTGGACTTTTGGCTATGACCCTTTTTTGGAAGGACATACTCGTAGCGTTATTATAGCGTTATAGCCCATAACTGCTGCTGTATTTGATTGTGTACGCCAGCCTAAACAAACATGCAAGCAAACATGCACCGTTTTTTTTCGGTTTCACATCATTTACCGGGTGACCGTGCGAGTACGTGTACGTACGTGTACAAGCTTTCCACGCTACGAGTATATCATACGAAGGAATGTCTCCCGAGGACAAGTACTCGTAGACTCGTATATGTGTCTAATTGTAGCAGCAGCAGCAGCGAAATACAGCAGTATTAATAGCATAGGACATACGTAGTTGATACCAGGTACTCTATTAATAGTGGATTGTGGGAGAACGACGGCTTGCTTGACGTCGACCGCAGACAGGTACCTGGTACAGCAGTAGGGGACGTTTTCGGCCAGGCTCAAAATTCGTATATACGTACGACGTACATGAGGCTGAGCGTGTCCTATACCCTACCTGGTACACGCTACGTACATACTGCTACGTACTGTATTTTTTTCAGCAAAACAAAAGAAAAATGGTTTTCATATGTTTCGGGCAGAAATCGAGCCTAAAAAAACGAGAAAAAAACGAAGTGACCGTTTCCTATGCGGTTCGTTTTTTGAGCTTCAGATTATGGTCTGATCGATTTTTCAGCGACCTAGTTCGAAAATCGAAACAGTCTTCTTATGCGAGAAAACACGGATTTGTTGTATCATACGTGCAGATATTTGAGCAAACGGCAAGACCAACTGCTGTTGTTGTTGTGGTCTGGCGCCGCGAAGAGACGCGCCGAGTGCGCTGTACTGGGCATAGAACCCAAGCGTTCGAAGCCACGCTGGCTGCCTCTGGTCTGGCGGCGACGCGCCGAGTGCGCTCGAGTCGACCTGTCTTGGTATTTTGTATTTTGACACAACGAAGCATCCGAGCGTTGACTGCTGTGTACTACTGCTGTACTGCTGCTGCTGCTGCTGCTGCTGTGAAGTCTACGAGTACGCGTACGGAGAGGCGCGTGCCGAGTGCGCTTCCCTTCGTCTCTAGGTCCGAGCCCGCGCCAGCCGACTGTAATTTGGCGACGGAGAGGCCCACCGATCGTCGGCTGCGCGTCGGGCGCGAAGCAACGTCGCTGTGTCACCATCCAACTCATCGATCGTGCTGCTGCTACTGCTGCTTGCTTGCTGCGTGGATAACATCTTGAATTTAGAGACCATGCCATTTTTCGATTTGAAAATCTGATGACCCAAGTCGTCGGATTTTGGCCGACGACTTGGGTCATCGGATTCTCAAATCGAAAAAATTCCGGTCAGATTTTGCATAATCGAACTGCATAGGACGGTGCTTTCGTTTTTGAGATCGAAAAATACAAATCTGAAGCTCAAAATCGAACCGCATAGAAAACAGCCTGAACGAACAGACTCTCCCTTTTTTGGTTAAAAACCAGTACGCGTAGGTCGAGTCCTAACGAGAAACAAAAACGAAAAACAAAAATCAAAAGCCGAGTCGAATTTTTACGCGGTGCAATTTTTCGGAATGACTCCACCGTCACAGCAGGTGATTCCCGGCGAGAGCGCTCAACAACGCCGGTGGATAGATACAACTCGCACACGCGAGACACCCCTCACAGCAGACCGTTCTCGCGGTCCAACCCGCTCCCTCCGGGGTGCTCTAGAAGTTGCATATCGGTCATCGCTGTTCGATGGCGGGCGTTTGAATGTTGAGTGGCGCTCTTGACGAAAAATATACCGCCACAGCCACTTCCTGACCCCCCGGTTTCTTCCGACGGCACTACTTTGCCATACCCTTCCCATATACGTATGCTGGTGCCGTGAGCAGACAAGCCGCGTGGCAGCCACATGCACTACCTCGCCCATCGAGCGCTTGCCAACCGGTCGTAGAAAACTATGTCGGAAGCTTCATCCCAACGCTCCGAGCTCCTCTTATGTTACTACTCTTCCCGTGGGTAACCCATATTTCGTAAAGTATCACACCCGTTTCGTAAAAAATACTTAAAAAATACCAGGTAAGTGCTTTAGGACATGAAAAAAACGAAAAGCGAAAACCGATCGGCATTTCTACTCCCACGTATATAGTTTCTTGAATTTTACCAATAAAACTCACCCGCTCTTTAGTTCTGCTCTCCGCTTTTTTCCGTTTTTTTTTCCCCTCGTTAGGACCGGCCCTTAACACAGTATTCGACTACTATTAATATTGTTATACCTGGTATGATATCTTACGAGCTCATGGCAAAATATCGCCCGTTGTCGTACTGGTGAAAAGGCACAACAAGAGTCTACAGGGTAACCACGCTCGACGGGAAACATAACGGGCGTTTCAAACATAATTATAAGGACCAAACTGTCCTCACATTTCCGTCCAAAGTGGTACTAGTCTATATATGTACGTAGGAAAGCAGGCACAAATAATCTCAGTCGGGATCCCAGGAGACAGCCAAGCCAATCCCAGGAGACAGCCTGCTGGGTGGTAAAACACTCGCACGAAGCGTAAGTGTAAGTGGCTGTCTCAACGTAAGAGCACTACTGCTGTGTACCAGTACTGTATATTGTGGAAGAGTAGTACTCATCATACTATACCGGAAGGCGGCGGCGGTGGCGAAGACTTGGTCGTGCGGTACGTGTTTAGCCCTCTTTGGAGCCGTGCATGTCGCCGCCAGCTGCACCTCGTCAGGTGTAGAAGGGATTACGGTTTTCGGCAGCGCCACATGCGATCTCCCGTCCGCGGTGGTCACCGATAAGGGGGTGGGAAGTGGCGGCACTAGCAGGCGTCGGCCGGTTTTGGCGGGAAGAAGAGTGGTCGACAGCCGGAACTGCAGCTTGCAGAGGCAGAGATGTACGAGCGGAAGAAGCGTGACGAAATGCGGGGGAAGCCACGACACGCAACGACGGACACGGAGATATGACGGGAGGCCGGGGAATCTGACAAACAACGGTAAAATTGTAGCCGTGGGCTAAAATAAAACCCAAGCAAATCGCCGCCCTCTTCATAAAAATAATTTTGCACGTACCCATTCACACTCTTTACCGATCGAAAAGTACTAGAGTTATTGTGGCAATTCATGAGATCGCACCTGCGTCTCTCTGGAGGAGGTTGCTCGTGCAACTTACGCCGGCGCTCCCCCCACCCTCTCTAGAGTTGGACTCCCAACTAACCACTCTGGTTGTGGTGCGCTCCGCGCACTCGCACCCCCCCCCCCTCCTCCCTCTCTCAATCCTCGACGGGGCTGCGGTCGGCGCAAAAGGATGTATCCACTGGCGTTGTTCCTTTCCGCACCGGCGTACTGGTTAAATGCGTATTTTCCATCCACTCCATTGCTGTCACACTCGTCTACGGGAGATAGTACGAAGGTTGAAGCAATGAGGATAAGAAGCGCGTCGCGCAAGAAGAAGTTACAATTAGCATCGCCGAGGTAGAGCAACAGCTAAATATCAACGCAAGGACGAAAATGTCAGGCGTCGAACTTTGTCGCCACTTACGTGTATGATGGGACTTGGAATAGTATGTCTGTTCGAATCGAAGCGTGGTGGCTTTCCTCCCGCGTCGTATTTTATGAGACTTGGAATACTATGTGTGTTCGAATCGAAGCGGGGTGGCTTTCCTCCCGCGTCCTCGTCCGCAGGCTTCACGATAAAGCGGCTCTTGTTTAGATCAGCGGTGTCGACGCCGGCCACCTTGGCGCTCTCCCGCAGGTGTTGCTCGTCGTAATATATCGGTCAAGTGACACTCGTGGCCGAAAACCTCTTTCTCCGCGGCCCACAGCCCTAGATTCGGGTTCGGGTCACACTCACTCGTACAGAACACCCCCTCTTACAATAACTACAGCAGTATGCTCTAGTCCGATAAGGTCGCACGCCATCGTGATTGCCGCGAATATAAGGGACGAGCGCGGTGAATGCTTCTTTATGCGCGCGCACAACAGGAGCGGCGCTAATAACGACAAATCACGGGGCGGGGGGGGGGGGTACTCCTACCTCTGTTCGCTGCGTGTGCGGCTGAAGACGGACGACGACTTTTGCTCCACCGTATTTAAGAGTTTACCTTTTGCAGGGCCTTCCCCCACTGCGGTCTGCCACAAGGGCGTGCGGAAGCATCTATGTGCTGATTACCACCACCCGGGTCCAGGCCGTTGATGTGTTCGTCCACAGCTCTTCCACCTTAAGCTCGTGCCAGCTCTTCCCCCGAGAAAAAATCCATCCTGGTGGATGGATAGATGCCCCCCGCCTCATGCCGATGCTGTCGTTGTGCCGCACTTCTTCGTCAAGCGCGCCAGCTCTCCTTGTCCGACGGTTCCATACCAAGTCTGGTTGCTTAGGACACACACCACTCGCGTGTTGACCCAAGCAACCAGGCTCCGCGCGGAACGGGTTGGACGGGGAGCCGGCGCACTTGATGAAGTGGCGCAAGTACAGCCCCGACGGACGTTGGGCGGGGGGCATCCATCCGCCAGGGAAAAGAGCTGGCATGAGCTAACCGCGTAGGATCTGTGGACGAAACATCAGCGGCGGGGAACCCAGGCGGTAATCAGCAGATATCTCTTCGCAGCTCGCCGTGGAGGGAGATCCGGCGAAGATGAACTCTTAAGCGTTGGGTAATAAGCGTTGTCCGTCTTCAGCCGCGCACGCGACGGACGGAGTAGTACTACCTCCCCGTCGTTTGTCGCTAGAAGAGTCACCGCTGCTGTGCACCGACCTAGACCATGTGCATTTACCGTGCTCGTGCTTTCTGCTCGCGGCAGTCAGGGAGGTGTTTGGACATTATCGGAACGCAGCCTATTTATTGTCAGAGCTATGTTCTGTTCTGGTGTTTACATACGAGTGCCATCCGAACCCGAATTCGCTTTTGCAGATGGGGCCGTGGAATGCGGGCAAGGGGGTCTTCGGTCACGAATATCACTCGACCTGCAACGAGCAACACCTGAGGGATTGTGCCAAGGTCGCTGGTGTCAACATCTGTTGGCCTCCAGTGAATGTGTTTTGTCGTGAATCTCGCGGAAGAGGACGTGGGAACACCGCTTCCGACTGGAATGCATAATGCTCCGAGTGTCATCATAAGCGGCGACGAAATTTTCGCTGACATTTTCGTCCTTGCATTGATGCTGCTGATTTACCCCGATAGTGCGTTTTGATTTTTTTCTTGTGCAATCCACGTCCTACCCTTGATCTTCCAACCATCGTATTATCTCCCGTAGCCGAGTGCGACGGCTACGGCGTGGACGGATAATATGATTTTCACCAGTACGTCGGTGCAGAAAAGATCAGCATCAGTAATTGGTACACCGTTTTGCACCGACCGCAGCCCCGTCGAGGACCAAGGGAGGAGGGAGGAGGGCGGCGTGAGAGCGCGGAGCGAACCACATCACTAGTGTTTGATTGGGCGTCCAACCGAGCGTAGCGTCGGCGGAAGTTGCGCGAGCAACCTCCTTCAGCGAGACGCAGATGTGGTCCTCATGCAATGTCACAAACACTGTAGTGGATTTTTCGATCGGAAAGGAGTTCGAAAGGGTTGCACAAAATTGTTTTTAGAGACAAGAGCGGCAATTGCTCGGTCTTTTAGCCCAGCTACAACTTTGCCATCGTTTGCCAGATTCCCCGACCCCCCCCTGTTTTATATCTCCATGCCTGTGTTTTCCATAAGCACGTCGTCACGTGTCGTGACTTCCGGCATTCTACCATGCTCCTTCCGCTCGTTCATCTCTGCCTCTGCAAGGTGCAGTTTCCGGCAGTGGACCCCCTCTTCCGGCCAGAACCGGTCGACATCCGCTAGTGCCGCCATTTCCCACGCCCCTATTGGTGGCCACCGTGGAAGGGTCCCTAACCAAAGGAGACCGGACGTGGCGCTGCTACAACTGTACAGCACCTAAGGAGGTGCAGCTGGTGACGACGAGCATGGCTGTGGCGCGGGGTAAACACGTACCGAAGGGCCAGGTCCTCGCCGCCGCCCTTGACTACAACATGGTGGTCCTCGAAAAATTGGTGGACGTCCAAAACCCTCATGTGCCGACGCCAAATTTGTCGACGCCAAACCCCGTGGGGGCGGTCACTGAATCGGGGTTGAAAAGGCTCTGGTCAAATTTTTCAAAGTACGCCGCGCGGGGCCATGAAGTTGGGGTTCGCAGTGCAGGGGGCGCAGATGCGCAGGGGACGGGACCGGCTGGATTTTTTTTCATGACTGACGAAGCTATCGACAGCCTCGGCACTAACGAGCTTAAGAAGACGTTGCGTAGTGTAGAGGGTATTGGCTGCAGCAACAGTGTCAGGGCTCCCGAACTTAAGGAGAGGCTTAAAGAGGCAGTACAGCAGAAGAAGCCATGGAAAGGTAGCGGTGTAGGGAGGGGTGGCGGTGCCGCGAGGGGTAGAGGTGCAGGGAGGGGTGGCGGTGCGGGGGGGCGTAGCAATGCTGCAAGGGGTAGGGGTACAGGGAGGGGTGGCGGCGCGGGGGGGCGTAGCAGTGCTGCAAGAGGTACATGTCCTAGGTCAGAGGGACCTGCGTCGCGGGGGGCGCGGGGCACGGGGCGGGGGGAAGTTTTGTTCATGACTGACGAAGCTATCGACAGCCTCAGCACTAACAAGCTGAAGAAGACGTTGCGTAGTGTGGAAGGTGTTGGTTGCAGCAACAATGTCAGAGCTCCCGAATTGAAGGAGAGGCTTAAAGAGGTAGTGCGACAGAAGAGGGTAAGAAAATTATAGGTTTTCTCAAGGGAGAGGTTGGATCAAGGAAAATAATGTAAAAAATACCAAGTGCAGAGAAGATCAGCGCTAATCGGCACTGCTGCTGCCGTCAAGATGCATATTTGTCGCAGAGTACAAACTGTAACAGCAGAAATGAATGGAGCTGCTGTTTAATTCTCCGGTCCTTGGGACTCAGAAAGCAAAATTCCAAAAGTGTTCCCGATTTTCAAGATAATAGGCGTGACAAAAGTGGCCCCAGTTTTCAAGTCAATCAGCGTGACAAAAGTGGCCCCAGTTTTCAAGTCAATCAGCGTGACAGAAAAGTGACCCCCTCTCATCATACCACGGGTACCCCCTTGTCCCCTCGACCCTCAAAGCCCGTTCTTGGCTTACAGCAGCGGCGTCGCGACAGTTTTTGCACGCCTCGACAGCCAAGCACACACCATGGGCCTCGGCCGAGTATCAGCAACAGAGGTGGGGTGTGCGCGACACGCCGAGGACAACAGCGCGAACAGAGCAGATCAGCACGCAAACACGCCGAGCACTGAGTGACCTTGAGGAGTTCCACATCTGTGATGAATATTGTTTGCGCAGGGGGAAGGGGGGTTGTGATGATCTGGGAGCTGCGAAGCTGGCGCGGGTATGAGTACATGCAACGCCTCGCCACGTGTATGAGTACATATCACAGCAGCAGCAGCACAACAGCAGTAGTACAGTACAGGACACCTAATAAGAAACAAGGAATATGGTCCAGGCTCGATTTGGTATTTGCGAGAGGGTGCTTTCTACACTGATTTCAAGATAACGACTCCCGAATTTATTATTTTCCTCTAAATCCTCATTAGCCTGTTTCTTATTAGGTGTCCTCCTGTACTGCTGTACGTCAACGCTCGGATGCTTCGTTGTGTCAAATTTCAAAATAATACCAAGACAGGTCGACTCGAGCGCACTCGGCGCGTCGCCGCCAGACCAGAGGCAGCCAGCGTGGCTTCCGACGCTTGGGTTATACCGGCTGTAGTTTGGCGCTGGCGTATAGCACACAGACACAGGCAGAGCATACCAATACCTGAGGCAGTTCAAACGCTGCTTATTTTATGCCAACAACAATGAGCAGTAGAGGCAGATAGAGGGCAGGTATCCAGACCGCTCGGTATCATAGCTGCTGCATTGCACATACAGCTCTGTCCCGTAATATAGGAACTTTTTAATGTAGTTACGTATTAATTTCAATACATTTCTTATATTTCGGGACGGAGTGGTACCAAGAAGAGCGTAGAGACAAGGAAGAATCAGACACCGGATCACCTCCAAATACAACGTGCATAGTAGTAGGAATGGCTGCGGTAATAACCACACCTCCCCCGATAAAAACACAAAAGCTTGACCCACGTCAAGAAGTCAGTCGCTGTGCTGAGTGTTCTCTCCTCCCGCGTGCATGTGACATCCACCCTCCGAGAGAGCCTATCTGACGAGCAAAGCTCATGCCTGATGATGGCACCGCTACTTTATACGCACCTGGTATTTTATCGCACTGCATCTATCTGCGTACCGTATCTGCGTACAGCGTATCCGAGAGATTATTTTACGTTTTTGGCAGATTTTCCAGGTGCGTACGTATGTTTGTTCATTGTGCGTGCGGATCACTTTGATTGCACGTATTATTTTTTTCGGATCATACGGTCCGGACCGCCCACCCAAAATGCAAGTGATTTCATTTCCCAACTATCATTTTCACACCCTCCCCAGCCGCTCATTGGTCGTGCGCTGTACGGCCTTCTCATGTTCGTGATGCCTCTTCAGTTTAACAGTTACATGACGATTCAGGATTTTATGTGTTGAGGATTATGTGGATCTTGACGACTGGGTGCATATATATGTGACGACGCACACTGTCACTTCCTGCTATTCGTACCCCTAATAAACGACTTGAATCATCAAACCATCGCTTGTCTCTGGGTGTGTTTTGACTATCTTGCTTGGAGCTGACGAACACCGCAAAGAGGAGGCGTCGTTTGCGGATGGTCATCTCAACGCTCACGCATTGTGCCTTCTTGAGAGCCTTGGCGGACGACATGATAAGATGGTCGATGCGTTGTCGGCGATGGAAACTAATGGTCCGTACGTATGAGGAAGTTGTGGTGTGCCGTTCGGAGCTCAGCAAAGTGCTCCTGGACAAGGGTCCACGTCACACACCTGTACAGCAGTGTCTCCATCACCTCGCGGCCTTTAGCATGCGCACATTTAGAGTAAACGGGATATCCTCCATATCATACAGCTCCCGCTTGAACCGCGATCAGCACCTCCAACACTCTGATTAACAACAATCTTCTCTTCTTACGATAGATTGAGACTGGAGACAAGCAACGCGGATGATACTCAATCGATTGCGATACTACTACTGCACATTGGACAACACTTACTACTTGGTCGATAATAATGCGGCCCTTTCTCAACACCTTTTTTTTAAGTTAAGGGGAAGACCGGAGACTAGCAACGCGAATGTTACTCATTCGATTGCGATACTAACACAATTTTTTAGTAAGACCGGAGACTAGCAACGCGAATGTTACTCATTCGATTGCGATACTAACACAATTTGTATAGTCGTTCCAAAGCCGTGTGCAGGCCAATCTTTAACCAGAGGCAAACACCTGTATCATCCCTGCATTGACACGAAAAACATGCCTAAGATCGTTGAAAACAGACACTCGACACAGCAGTAGTGCCTCTTGAAGACAGCATAATAAGTTCGAACGAAAAAAATAGCAGCACCAGCAATAAAATCGTTCGATATGGAAAAGACCGAATCTCGCTCAGTTGTAACTGTGAGTGCTACAGAAAAATACCCTAATCGATCTTAGTGCGCATTGTCTGGACAATATGGCTTGGAGCCCGTCCTCTCTCTAGAGCGGCAACTCGCTCGGCCTTCAAGGGTACAAGGGAAGCGTGCTACCTGGTGCTTCACTTTGTTGAAGACATGTCCCCCACCCCTATAAATCGCAGCACTCGCAGCACTCACCCTTTCTTTTTTGAGCACATCAGAAGTAGTAGGCGCAACCCCGAAGTGCACCCGCCTCGGTTCGGTTCAGAAGAGACCCTCAACCCCGCCCCAACCCTTCGTCTGCACCTTGTTGATGTAGGCACTTTGCCACAGCAGCAGTAGCCAGTAGCCTACCGAGCCGCTGATCGATAGCAAAGTCGTCTATACACACTATGCAGGCTCTCTAGTCAATGCTCAGTAGCATGGGGTATGAGCAGGGTCTCCGCATCAGGCGTGTGGTATGACTTCCATCAGACAGCCTGGGGAGGCAAACACTGTCAGTCGGGGTCAACCGACTGGCTGCATGAGCTGCTTCAGCTCCGGAGAGAGGACGAAACCAATGGCGCTCCAAGGCCAGTTGTGTTGGTTGTTAGTGGTGTCCAAGTGGACAGGACAAGGAAAAACAAGAGGAGTGAGTAAGCATCCGAGGAGCACGCTTGCCACAGCTCAAACCGAAACAGAACACGGAGACCCTACGCGTTCAAGCTAAAAGGCAAACTCGAAGACCCGTGCTCCTACTGTCGTTCGTCGGTAGTCCTTTCTGGGGTTCCCGAGATCGTGAATTATCTGTACCCGAAACGGCACTTTGATTCTACATACCAAGTATCTACTAAATTTGTCGTTCGACGTACCGCACTGCTTGTATCGCCTGTATCATAGCACCTTGTGCTGCTGTGGCCTACTCGCTGTTGGCGACTATGTTGCCGATCAGTGACTCGGTAGGCTACTGGCTACTGTTGAGTGCCAGGTAGCAAAGCAAGTATATCCTTAACACGACCCCTCGATGGAGGCGAGATATCCTATGGTTTTGCTATATTCAACTATAAAATAGGAATGCCCAATAACTTGGTTAGCGTGTACTCTTGCTTGATACATACTTCACGTTTTAGCCGCGACCTGTTTCGTTGTGTTATCTCGGAAAGCTCCAACTCATGACTTGCTTGGATATTTACGTGTGGCATATGTAACCTATCTCGCGACAAAGTTTCATTGCTCCTTTGCCATGTCGAAACAACATAACCCGTTGCTGCTTCGCTTTCCACACGTGATCAATGCTTCTACAGCTAGCACAACAGCTGCAACGTATAACCTGGCAACGTGAAGGCATGCGACTTAACTGTTGTGACAGGTTCGAAGCATGGACGAACACCTCACTCTTTGCAATATGCCAGACTTAACGGGTACGATAATGCTCCGTACGCTACAAACTACGCCGCTATTCGCTGTAGGTTTTACATCTGAAAGGATACCAGACGAGAAGCACAGTGTCAAGGAATTATTTGCTTGTAGAACACAATCCATACTATCATGGTGTTGTACTGCCCAAAGGGTGGATGGATGATGACATAACGCACTGCTTGGACTGCCGTAGCACCTTGTGCTGCTATAATAGACTATACCTCACACGCTATAGGCCACGATGTCACCGATCAGCGACTCGGTAGGCTCCTGGATACTGCTGTGTAGCAAATATGCATATGGTAATAAAGGCGTGAACCACTGCTGTAACGTGTTATCCTTTTTTTTTAATGGGCAATATAGTTGGCCTTAATATATACTGATACCTGGTACCTGATATGGAATGCTGTGTTGTAATAAGGGCATGCTTGAGTATATATTGGATACGGTTCACCCGTCGGCACCATTCAAGAATAAAAACAGTTCAAACGGCGATCGACCGTACTATATCCCCAGCAAGCGGTGCGCTTGATCGCACACACTGTCTCACCAACACCATCAGCACCAACACAGCACAACACAACACCAGTACCACCAGCACCAATACCACCAACACCGCCACCAACACCAACACGACCAACACCAACACCACCGACACCAACAACAAATCATGAAAAAACAAATAACGCCTCTTCCCCCCCCACCCGTCCGCCCCGCCCGCCCGCGCACGCGTCGCACGTGTCGCGTAAAAGGAACAGAGCGCAGAGCGACGAGAGAGAGAGAGATAAAAAAAAAGAGAGATAACAAAAAATAGAGAGAGGCAGACCAGCGAAAACACAGGGGGGGGAAAACGTGAGCATGCTACCACCGCCACCGACATGGCCGCCTCACCGACCGACTGCTTCTGGCACTGCTGCAAGGACCTGTGGATCACGGGCATGTCGATAGCCGACACGGTGTCCGACTTCATCTACTTCGAGCAGCTCCTTTCCGGGGACGAAGTGCCCGACGGCGTGGCCTTCGCAGTGCTCTTCTTCGCGATCGTCGGCCTCGTGTCCATGCTGACGGGCCCGTCCCAAGCCTGCGGGCTAGCGACCTCCATCTTCGTCGAAGATTGCCCGCAGATCATCATTACGACCTCGGTGCAGGCCTACCTGGTCGGGGCGGAACTTGGCGAGTGGGGGTCCGTGGCCGTGGTCAGCTACGTGTTCTCCCTGGTCGCCATGGGGCTCAAGGTCATGAAGCTCGGCGCCTCCGAGGACGAGCGGGTGCAGCGACATCTAGTAGCGTCAGAGAAAGCCTGCTGCCAGGTCTTCTGCGCCGCCATCGCCGTCATCAGCATCACGCTAGGCGTGTCCTGGACGGCCGCGCTGTTCATTATCGTGTTCGCCTGACCTGCCTGCCTGCCTGCCTGCCGCTGGAGGCGGTGGAGGAAAGGTCCGTGAGGGCGCCGTGACCCCCCCCCCCGCCCCACTCACCCCTGTCCCTCTCCCGCGTTAAGGGAAACTCTTGAAGGGTCGAGATCTGTTGGCTATTTGTTTTCGCCGGAGATGCTTGTGTGGGCGATGCTGGGGGTCGGTGGGCGCTTCCGCGAGATTTTCTAGAATTATCGCGGGCGTGCGTTAGACAATCGTCCGTACCAGGTTTTCTTTTGATGTGCTGGATGTGCTGGCTGCGCTTGCTGTGCTGGCTGTGCTGGCTGTGCTTGCTGTGTTGGCTGTGCTTGGTGCGTTTGGTGCACTTGCTGCGCTTTTCGTGCTTGCTTTGCTTGCTTTGCTTGCTTTGCTTGCTTTGCTTGCTTTGCTTGCTTTGCTTGCTTTGCTTGCTTTGCTTGCTTTGCTTGCTTTGCTTGCTTTGCTTGCTTTGCTTGCTTTGCTTGCTTTGCTTCCTTTGCTTGCTTTGCTTGCTTTGCTTGCTTTGCTTGCTTTGCTTGCTTTGCTTGCTTTGCTTGCTTTGCTTGCTGTTTGCTCGCTTGCTGGCTTGCTTGCTTGCTGTTTGCTCGCTTGCTGGCTTGCTTGCTTGCTGTTTGCTCGCTTGCTTGCTGGCTTGCTTGCTTGCTTGCTTGCTTGCTTGCTTGCTTGCTTGCTTGCTTGCTTGCTTGCTTGCTTGCTTGCTTGCTTGCTTGCTTTCTTGCTTGCTTGCTTGCTTGCTTGCTTGCTTGCTTGCTTGCTTGCTTGCTTGCTTGCTTGCTTGCTTGCTTGCTTGCTTGCTTGCTTGCTTGCTTTGCTTGCTTTGCTTGCTTTGCTTGCTTTGCTTGCTTTGCTTGCTTTGCTTGCTTTGCTTGCTTTGCTTGCTTTGCTTGCTTTGCTTGCTTCGCTTGCTTCGCTTGCTTCGCTTGCTTTGCTTGCTTTGCTTGCTTCGCTTGCTTTGCTTGCTTTGCTTGCTTTGCTTGTTTTGCTTTACTTTGTGTTGCTTTGCTTTGCTTTGCTTTGCTTTGCTTTGCTTTGCTTGGTTGGTTTCTTGATTGATTGCTTGCTTTGCTTGATTTTTTTTGTTCTGGTTGCTTTCCTTGCTTTGCTTGCTTTGCTTGCTTTGCTTGCTTTGCTTGCTTTGCTTGCTTTGCTTGCTTTGCTTGCTTTGCTTGCTTGCTGGTTTCTCTTGCTTGCTTTGCTTGCTTTGCTTGCTTTGCTTGCTTTGCTTGCTTTGCTTGCTTTGCTTGCTTTGCTTGCTTTGCTTGCTTGCTGGCTTCTCTTGCTTGCTTTGCTTGATTTGCTTGCCTGTTTGCTTGCTGCTTGCTTGCTTGCTTTGCTTCCTTGCTTTGCTTCCTTGCTGGCTTGCTTGCTTTGCCTGATTCGCTTTGCTTTTGCTTTGCTTGCTTTGCTTGCTTTGCTTGCTTTGCTTGCTTCGCTTGCTTCTCTTGCTTCGCTTGCTTTGCTTGCTTTGCTTGCTTCGCTTGCTTTGCTTGCTTTGCTTGCTTTGCTTGCTTTGCTTGCTTTGCTTGCTTTGCTTGCTTTGCTTGCTTTGCTTGCTTTGCTTGCTTGCTTGCTTTGCTTGCTTTGCTTGCTTTGCTTGCTTTGCTTGCTTTGCTTGCTTTGCTTGCTTTGCTTGCTTTGCTTGCTTTGCTTGCTTTGCTTGCTTTGCTTGCTTTGTTTGCTTTGCTTGACTGCGCGTGCTAGCGTGGACGATGGCGTGGAGATAGGGCTCGGCGCCCCCCATGAATTTAGCTAGGATTATTGCGAGCGCGCGCGTTAGAAAGCCGTGCCAGGTAAATTATTTTATTTATGTTTTGCTGGATTTGCTCTTGCTGCGCTTGTTGCGCTTTCTGCCCGCCCGCACTGAGTTCGC
>MEHQ01000847.1:0-10921 GCA_008828725.1 Saccharina japonica
ACCGTAGCACG
The DNA here is from genome assembly GCA_008828725.1 of Saccharina japonica. Lineage (NCBI taxonomy): Eukaryota > Phaeophyceae > Laminariales > Laminariaceae > Saccharina > Saccharina japonica. The sequence goes on from MEHQ01000847.1 coordinate 12, forward strand.
CGTCGTGCATACCAGGTACTATTTAGCGGAACGTTTAACGACCATCACTCTGATTCGAAATATAAGGACCGTATATCTCAAATGCTAGTTTAGCATACATACGTTCCTCAAACTCCGGTACAGAGTTGTATTTCATATCATATCATGCATTAGAAACGTGCCTGAGTCCAGTATAGGCGGGCTATCGATATGTGGATACAACACTTGCCGAGATCGCGGTGTATGCATCGCATACTATTCAGCGGAACGTTTAACGACTACCACTCTGATTCGAAACATAGGGACCGTTTGTTTTACATGTTTTTACGGGGGGGGGCATAGTAAATATGACCAAATAGTGTTAGGAAAAATGGGTGAACATATAGGTTTTCTGTGTACCGTGTAGATCCTGTTTACTATGGTAGTATACATACGTTCCTCAAATTCCGGTACATGGTTGTATTTCATATCATGCATAGAAACGTGCCTGAGCCCAGTAGGTGCACACGGCGAGCTCGAACCCTAACCGGCTATCGATGTGTGGACACAAGACTTGTCGAGATCGCGATATATGTATCGGACGCATGCTACGATGGAGGTGCACCATGTTCTTTTCTGAGCTCCTCACTTAAGGAGCGTCATACCTCGCCGAAACCAATGATTCTGGCAGAAAATAAAAGTTCTGCCGGATGGGAAATCTCATGACTGAAGTATACTCTAAAACATATTTTGTCACAAAAATGAAAGTCCGACAAATTTGGGTTAAGGAGCCCGATCGTTCAGAACACGATTCGGCCAAAAAGTGATACCTCTCTCTACCGTAGCACGCCTCATCGGGCATTGCCCTCCTCCTCTGCCTCTTCCTCCTCCTCGCCCGCACGTGATGCTGACCATCCCGCAGGTATCTCTACGAGGGGTTGGGCTCTTTCTTCGCCACCTCCGTGGTGGCGGCTTTCTGTCTGGATGACAACACCGTTGCCCACGAGTTTGGCCACAACCTGGGCTGCCTGCACAACAGGGAAGACGCCTCATTCCCCACCGATTACGCGCACGGTATCCGATACTGCACCGGCGAAGACCAGTGAGTACACACAGTCTATATATATACTACATTTATCGGGTGAATGGATCCATTTTGGGATCGCGAAATTCACTATTTGTATGTTGCAGGACAGATATATGGTATACGTTGGCAACGACGCGAACACAATTATTGGCTTTGGAGCAGACACAAAGAGGCATACCCAAAGGTGTGGGGGGGGTATCTTCGTCAGGTGCTGACCTAGACTTTTAATATGAGGCGTTGCGTTCACAGAAAAAACGCCGTTTGTGTAAAACACCACAGACGCATGCCACGGTAGGGGTTCGGCATGTTTTTTTCTGAGCTCACTTGACGAGCTCCATAAATCACCGACAAATGGATTTTGGAGGAGAATCATTAGTGCCACCCGATGGACAGTCTGCTATCGAAAACAACGCATTTTGTTTTTATGAAAGTCCGACGATTTTTGAGTTAAGGACCCCAATCATGCGGAAACAGAATCAGCCAAACAAGTGCTACCTCTATATATCGTAGCACGCGTCCACAGCACTACTGTGTGCAGCACCTGAGTGCCAACACGGGTTGGCGTAAACGAAAAGTACGTGCGTTCTCGTTAGCGTCGCTCACCTAACACTCGCCAACACCATAAATGTCCCGTAACGACCGCGCGTTACGACAGATTTTCGATTTTTTTGGATGGATACGCTCTGACTCTCCGAATTCCCCAACAGAGATTCATACCGTAATACTGCGAGTATACGCCCCCCCCCCCTGGGCCGACTGTTTGAGCTCCCTCTATATCCACGTCGATAATGCCAGCGCCGAAAAAGGCCGCCATTTGAGAGCTGACCGAAACCGTATCGTTTACTAGGAATTGGCAGTTTCTTCGTCGCCGAGGTATCGATCTCGAAAAGGCGGTACGGGGGAAGGGGACGATTTTTATCTCCCAACATTACGGTACTTGATACATTTTCCGTTAAAGTTAAAGAGGCGTTTTACGACGGGTACGTGGCAGGTGTTTGCCAACTTGTTTTCTTGAAAGCCCGGGATCTCATTGGGAAAAACTACACCAGTACGTAATGTCTTTGTTTGTTCCCTCGTTATGATTGGTCATGAAACCAGTCGTCGTATATACGGCTCGTCGCGTTGGCCTGGCGTGTTTGTTTGTTTTCTAAAAGTCCAGTTTGTTTGTAACGAGTTATTGACGTGAGAGTCATCCCACGGTAGGGGCGCAGCTGAATTTTCTGAGCTCCTCACATGAGGAGCTCAATATCTCACCCGAAACATGACATCGGAAAGATTCGTTCGCGCAACCTGACCAAACAATCCAATGCGGTAGTCCAATAACAAATATACCACTAAAAAATAATAGTTTCCGGTGGTTACTCACGTGAGGAGCACAACCGGTCAGAAAATGTTGAGCCTAGAAGTGGTACCCCTACCGTGGGGTTACTCGTGAGGAAGGCAATAAAATTCATGGTGCATCCCTATACCGAGTTAAGCCGACATTGTTTCGTCAAAGTCCGTTTTTTTTTAGGTGGCGTATCGGGCGCTACTCATGCGAGACGCATGCTACGATAGAGGTGCACCATGTTGTTTCTGAGCTCCTCACTTAAGGACCTCCATACCTCACCGAAAAAATGATTCTCGAGACAAAAAAAAGCTGCCGGATGAGAAATATCACAACCGAAGTATACTCTAAAATCATATTTCGTTACAGAAATGAAATTCCGACGAATTTGGGTTAAGGAGCCCGATCGTTCAGAAACCGATTCAGACAAAACGTGCTACCTCTACCGTAGCACACGTCGCGAGGAAGCGTGCCACGATGAAGTGGCAGCTTATGTGTTAAGGCCAAAGACGTTTCTACTGACAGCGCCGGCTCTTGTAATTTGTTAGCCAGACGCCGAGAGCCTTGCCTTCAAAGATGGGGGAGTGACGGCACGTCACCAAAAACAGCGAGGAGCCGTCACCGCGCACGGCCGCAGTGTCCACACCAAAATCTAGTAGTTACGTGTATATTTCCGTCACGTCACACGAAAAAAAAACTGCCGTATTGCCGTCACGTGACGTGACAAATCGCCGTCATTCCCTGTATTTGCTTGCCTTCTTGTCCACAAAGAATACAGCAGCTGTACGCATATATATATGGCATTCACACACAGACGACGCGTGCTGCGTTTTTATAGGTAATAGCACATTTTGCTGAAACCTTTCTGAACGACCATCGGACTCCCTCACCCAAATTCGTCGCAGATTTCATTCCTTTGTGTCGCAATTGTTATTAATGGTACACTTATAGAGCCCGTCGCATGGTTCATCGGGTAGCAACTTCAGTTTCCCCGAAAATCGTTGTTCATGCGGAGTATGGACGCATGCTACGATAGAGGTGCACCATGTTTTTCTTCTGAGCTCCTCACGTAAGGAGCGTCATACCTCACCCAAAAAAAGGTTCTGGAGGAAAATAAAAGTGCTGCCGGATGCGAAATCTCATGACCGAAGTATAGCCTGAAACATTATTGTCACAAAAAAATGAAAATCCGACGATTTCGGGTTAGCAACTTTAGTTTCTTCGAAAATCGTTGTTCATGCGGAGTATGGATCTCCTCAAGTGAGGAGCTCAGAAAATGGTCTGTATTCAGGTGCACCTCTCTATCGTAGCAGGCGTCACAAAACCCCTCTCCCTCGTCCACTGGCAATTTCATGTTTTGTTCTCGTCCCATCAGGTATCGAACTATCATGAGCTACTGGTGTGGATCCAACTACGTGAATTACTTCTCAAACCCGGACGTGTCGTTTCTGGGTAAGCCGACCGGAACAGACACGGAGAACAACGCTCAAGCCCTTAGAGACAACATGGTGGGTAGGAATGCTGTTTCCTCGCGAGCATATCGCAAATCGTTGACGACTGCTACTGTAGCATCCCTTTAACACACTAGAGTTTTGCAAGAGTGTGATGTCTTGGTATTTATACCCTGCGGGGTACTTGGGCTATTTTTTGTTGTGCAGCCGATAGATACAAGTATCAAAACGACCCCGACGTAAACATGGAAAAAAACAAAAAAAAATCAGCCAGTGGTAAGAACTATTTCCAAAACCCGTTTTCGTGAATTATTCATGTCGATAGCGGCGGAAAACTGGCTCGAGTATTTGCTGAAGGGAGTGAAATCGAAAGAAAACAATATTTGTTGTCACATCAAAACAACCATCGTCGGGTGAAACATCTATATGACAAAATGACCCGCGTCCAGCCAAAAGGGTGACGATGCCTGTAAATGACCGCAAACCTTCACAGTAGAGATACCCCACCGTACCGAAGCACGGCTTTGGAGCGTCTTCTAACCGAATCCCCGTTGTGTGGGGCTTTTACCTTACGTACCTGATTAACTCCGAGACGCATCACAAACACAACTTTTCTGAGGTACGCGCGCGCTGTGTACGCCTCGATCGATGACCAATGCCATGCCCTACGAGATGTAAACTGAAAACATACATATTGTACAACAAAAACGGGGCGCGGGCTAGTTGCGGCCAGTCCTTCAACAGAGAGAGGTAATTATCCGTCAGACAAGAAGTAATTTTTTGCCAAATCGTGCTACAGCCCTGATTGCAGCACGCGTCCCGAGTATCGTCATTTAGCGGTGAAAAGGTGCTTGTTGCAGGTTTATTTCCTTCAAGCTCCCTATATAGCGGTTGGGCTTGTTTCGAAGTCGAGAAAAGCGTACAGGTTTTGATAGTTGTTGGATGAACACTCAGAACGCACTCTACGTTAGGAGTTCCATTCGTCTTGGTCAATATTTTCCGACCGGTTGAACTGCTTAGGCGAGAATTTGGCGGCTACTCGTAGTACCTTGTTGCGAGAGATACTGAACTCCTCGTGTGAAGCGTTAAAGCCCATAGGTCCCACACAACTCGTGCCGTGGAATCGCCCATAGTGAACTCATCAATATTGTTGTCCCCCTTCCGCTAAAATACCCCCATTAACTACCCCGCCTACATGTTAGCTCAATACACCTCATTCCTCCCTCCTTAGCTTCGCCGGCGGCCTGGGCTGACGGCAAAGCCCCCTTGTATATAAACATTATAGATATATCCGCACCGCAATACTATGGTCAAGAGCACAATACGAAGATATACCCATGACTGTATCACGGATGGTTATATGTACAAGATTTTAGATATGTAGTATTCTGTATCAAAAACAAATAAGTAGTACACATGAAAACCAGAGTACGCACGATCAAAATACTAAAACTACTAATTGCCACTAAAGATACATTACAGTTAGAAATAACTAATGCACACTATTAAAAATTAAGCCACTAATTAATTAAATTCAACAACGTACTTTAAAGTGCTACGCCATAACCTGTTTTCGCACACCTCTTATTATATAGATTATAGAATTATCAGCAAAGCTATAGTAAAGAGCACAACACGAAGATATACGCATGACTTTATCACGGTTGGTTCTATGTGCAACAACATAGATATATAGTATTCTGTATCAAAAACAAATAAGTAGTAAACATAAAAAACAGAGTACGCACGATATTAATACCCCATACAGATATATAACAACGACAGGTGGCTTACGCTACTAATAGTAGACCCACTCTATCACGCGAAGTCGTCGGAACACTATAAGTATACCTGATATCAGACTGTTGAATTATAATTTTAATTTTAAGCATAATTTATTTGTATTTATTTATTTTTTCTCCCCCCACAAATAGACGCACACCTCTTGAATTCTACAGCCTCAGATTGTGTCCCCCTCATACGGGATATACACCCTACATGAGGACATATAAAATCCGTAAGTACGCGCGATCGAAGTACTACACTCAGCTAGCAAAGATGAGCTTCGACGAGATCCTCGAGCTCACAGCTGTTGTTTTGATTAATTCATTAAATATTTATTATAACTACGAGCTGGGCCAGCCAAAATAATGTTTTTAAACCAGATTGGCCATGCCCCGACCAGTTCGACGAAATTGGACCTGGAATTTGGACACAATGTAGATCATGTACTAATCAACACACTTGCCGCCTGCCCTTTTTTTGTTTTTTTTCCTCGAGAGAGATACGACGATCCAAAAATCGAAAAAAATGCAAAAGCGACCGAAACTACTTGAAAAACAAAATAAAGAGGGCAGGCGGCAGGTATTTTTGCATGTACGGTTCAAAGACGTGGTTAAAATGTCAGAGTAAAACTCTCGAAATTGGTCGGGGCATGGCGGAAATGCCATTTTCCCGTAATTACTTGACTTATGTATGGAATCGAGTTTTGGTCATATGTCTTGATGGGTGGCGAATTGGGCAACGAGACATTGATCTTCTCCTTGTGTCTTCAGCATTATTTCCACCAAATTTCAAGTTGATCGAAAATGACATTTTTCATACGAAATTTGAATGAAAAAAAAGTTTTTTTTCGAGTTTTCGGGGATATCTTGGCGAGATCGAGTCGAGAAAACTTATGTACATAATTTTGCATAGACATGTTTTTTTTGCACAAGCATTTGTATGTCAGGGTTGGCGCGTCAAATTTGTGTAGCCTAATTCGCAGTTGTTCACGAGATACGACTTTAGGAAGCTTTGTAAGTTTCTTGGCTGGCCCAGCTCGTTCATTCCTCTCAGTATATGCTTCTTGTATATACCTGTTACGAAGGATTTACCGGCGTTTCCGATCAATTCCAGTAATATACCGTAATAATAACTTTTCCCATCCACTTCTTAGCTTATTCCACCGTACTGAATTCCTCCCTGTATATGTGTAGTGTATATACCTATTACCAAGTATATATCGGCGTTTTCGAAATAATTCAAGCAATTACCATAACAATTACCCTGTGGGCAGTCGGATTTTAGAGACTCACGCCCCTTTGGTGCAGCACCCGAGCCAGGTAGTGCGTCTTTTTTGGCACGATAACAAAGTCTCGAGCACCAGCACGCACACACACAGGGTTTGCGCGTTCTTTTTTGTTGAAGCGTGCTCCATGCCCTGCTCCTTTCCCAAAAAACGGCACACAAATACATGCCTTTGGAATGTAGTCTTTTCGGACACGAGTAAGGCTCGTGCTGACTACAGAATGCGGCTTAACCTGCTACACCGTAGACGCCAAACCTAACTCCTTTTGGCGCTTATAGTGTAGGCGCCTGATCAAATGCCGCATGCAAGACACCACCGTGTAACACTCTGCGTGTATATATATATATATATTATATATATGACCCGAACCCAACGCTCGACTGTTCTCGGTTTTCCAGGTCGACGTGTCGAACTTCAGGGACAGGGCCGGCTCAAGTCCCACCCCTGCTCCGGTCCCCGTACCAGCTTCCGATGAATACGTGGCACTCGGGTGTGCCAGGGACGAGACGCAAAACCGCGTGCTCTCCGGAGCGTCCGTCAAAGGCGACAGCGGCATGACCACCGAGGTGCAGTGCTTGATTGGGCAGTACATAAGGTATATTGTCGCGTTCAGAGACGCAATGGTACGAGAGAGGCGCCACATTTTGTTTTCCGAGCTCCTAACTTAAGGAGCTCCACGGTACGTCGCCGAAAATTAGTTTTTTTGCAGGAAAATAACCGTGCTACGTACCCGATGAGCAATTCCACGATCTGAGTCTAGCAAGAAAAATAGTACAACCAAATAATGAAATTTCGACGAATTTGGGTTAAGGAGCCCGATCCTTCTGAAAGCGTTTCAGCCAAAAAAGGGTATACCTTGTGCCTCTATCGTAGCACGCGTCGTGAACAGCCACGAACAAAGCGGACTGCTGTGGACGCGTGCTACGGTAGAGGTAGAATGTTTTGGCTGAATCGTTTTCTGAACGATCGGACTTACTTTACCCCAAATTCGTCGGACTTTCATTTTTGTGACGAATAATGTTTCAGAGCACACTTCGACCATGATATTTCGCACCCGGCAGAACTTTTATTTTGCTCCAGAATCATTTTTTTTCCAGGTGAAGTATGACGCTCCTTAAGTGAGCAGCTCAGAAAAAAACATGGTGCACCTCTATCGTAGCATGCGTCTGTAATGGTGGTGCACGTATCGAGAGAGTCTCCCCACTCGAGGCACTATTCGACTCGCTCCCCCAACATATGGAAAAACAAAATGTATGTCAAAAGGTGAGCAAACGCCATGATCAATCCTATATTATGGCCTCCTATACGTATACACTGAACAATACTGGAACACAAGAATGAAATTCCGACCGATTTTGAGTTAAGAAGCATCCTCATTCAAAAACCCGTTTCAGCCTCTATCGTAGCAAGTGTCATTCGCTAGTCCTAAACACAACACAAAGGTAAACGTATCGAACTACCCGGTAGTTTCGCGGGGTGGGGGTTATAGGGCTAGGAAGAGGCCCACCGGTCATAGAATGGTGAGCCTATACTTGGAATCAGGTGCAGACCATTCCGTAGGAGTCAAAAGCCATTACCCTGTACCGTTCGAATTCGTTCTTGAGGTTAACGCAATAAGTTCCGTTGTAAACCGAACGTAGTTTGTCAGCTTTGTACACTGTTCATTTAGATTCGCAGTCTGTCAGCTTGGGGCAAGGTAGAAGTAAACTATTTACCCAAACTCAAGCAGGGAGCCTCATCAACACCAGCCGCTACCGCAGTACCCCTAATAAAGCAAGCACTCGTGAGTTGGTTTCACTCTCTCTCCGTTGTCAATATTCGTTTCCTTGACATGTTTTCCGGCCGTGGTGTACGGTATGCATCCAGATTGCCATCTACTGCTGTCATTTATCAGAAGAGTGCCGTCGGGTTGGCTACCTCAGGCTGGATACTTCTCGTCGGTGAAGCTCGTGCGCGGCTGACCTTTCCGCTGCACGAAGCGAACAATAATTGCACACGATTCAGTCCGCTCCTAACATGTTGATGTCATGTCACGTATCGGCTTACCGGCCACAGGTATGCGCGGACTTCTGCAAAGACTCGCAGTACTTCGGGACGGAATTCGGCCAGGAGGTAAACTTCTTGTTTCACGTTACGACCCCCGACGACTGTGTCTGTTACTGTGGATCGCGTCAACACTGCTGTTTTGTTTCGCTTGCTTATACGTGGTAGGTACTTAACCGTGCCCTGCTGTTTATGATTAATCCCGCTTACGCAAGCGGTGGTGCCTTGGCTGCCCGTGCTGTTCTACGCGGCGCCGACGTGCTGGGTGTCATGCGTTGGGTCAGCTTTTGCGGCCGTACGTTTGAACCAACCGTTTAGCTTGAAACGGCTTCAACCCTCGACATACGAGTCCTTGCACACCCTACGTAGCCTGTCGGCGGTCACTTCCCTCGCCTGCTCTAATAAATCAAGTGCAGCGTCACCCGGAAAGGCTAACATTCGGGTTTCGTTTTACAAACGCCGTATTGTGTTGGCGGGTTTTCCCGTGTAGGTACGCGTTTGTATACAGGCCCCGCAATTGCGTATGCCTCGCCCGCCCCCCTGACGGAGCTCCATTTGCGATCGGAATGTGTGTGTTCAACGATCAAATGACTAAGGCGAGGCCAGCAACGGATGTGGGCACAACCTCACCCCCCCCCCCGCGCGCGCACGCACTTTGTATGAGCGTTGCTACGGATGTAGGCGGGTGGATCGTATGCTTCGCTGGCCGCATTAAATCAACGAATGATGAACCGGACACTTCAACGCTGGTTTCCCTTCCCGTCCATCTCTTGTCCTGTTCTCTGCGTACACCCGACAGTGCTTTTGCAGCCGTGCCTCCGACGAGCCTGACGAGTTCGACGAAGACTTGTGCACTTTTGCATGCGCCGGAGATGCCTCTCAGATTTGCGGCGGGCCGAACGCGATCAGCGTGTACGAGAACGACGACTTCGAAGAGCAACCCCCGCCACAGGGATCTCTGGGGTGCTGGCAGGACGCGACCCCTGACCGCGCCATGACGTTCAAGCTGAGCAGCCCTTCCATGACCAATGACGTGAGTTGGGCTCCCCTTCCCTGTTGCATTGTAGATGAAACTAGAGAACACATCGATGGTCACAGTTTGGCCATGATCGGCTTATAGGGGCCATTCGAACGAACAGGGAGCAAGCCCGATATCCCGCACGACGGAATGGCCGGTGTCAAAACTGATGTGGCAAATCGGACGCGTGCTACGATCGAGGTAGCACTTTTCGGACTGAAGTGCTTTCTGGATCCTCCTCGGGCTCCTTAACCCATAATCGTCAGTCTGTCGTTTTTGTGTTGCAAAATATTTTTATTTTCAAAACTTCTGACCGTGGGGTTGTTCGTTCGTCGGGTAGCACATTTATTTTCTCTCCAAAATCTGCAATTGGGTATAGTATAGGGCTCCTCAAGTCACCCCCCTTAGAAGGCAACACATGATGCACCTATACCACCGTAGCATGCGTCCTCCAGAAATGTACCAGAGGATGCCCCTCCCCGCACGCCGCACAGTAAAGCACGACTACTGTCAGAGCATGCATTTGAGACGAGACCAGCATCGTCCCCCGGTCGCCCTCCACCCCTCCCTGGCACCTGTACCTCCCTCTTTATGCATTTCGTTACGCCGCGCGAATGGCAGGTGTGTTCGGACCTCTGTAGCTCCGTCCCGTTCTACGGAACGCAGTATGGACAGGAGGTAAGCCATTAACGAAGTCGAAGCGCTTGTTGTGCTGCTGCTGCTGCTGCTGATGATGATGTGTCTGGTACATCTGCTTTTTATTAACCATCTATAATAAATACTCTATAGGAAATAACATGTTTTAGGTAGGTTGTTCGTTGTATGGGGGGGTATAATTATTTAATTTATTTAGCGAATGAGGGAGAAGAATATAGCGCACCAGGTCGCGAGTGAGGGGGGTTAACCATCAAACATAAGGCCTCTGATTGTCCGTTTTACTTCAAGCCGCGTGCTAC
>MEHQ01004319.1:0-74532 GCA_008828725.1 Saccharina japonica
TAGCTCAGAAGTAGTGTAGTAGGGTAGTACAGCAGTGAGCCGTTTCCGGTGTGCATTACGTAGTGTACCTATAAATGGATCAATGTTAGTAGGTGTACCTATTTTTGGCAAAACAATAAAACAAACTGTCCCCGCGCCCTTGGCAGTAATTTTTTCCGTAAAAACTGTGAACTCCTTAAAAAAAAATGAGAGGCAAGCAACCAGCAAAACACAAGCAACTACGCTGCTACTACTGCTGCTGTACACACGACACCCAGCGCAGTGACATAGAGCGGGCACGCAGACACACCGCTGGCGCTCATAACATCACACGTAGCAGTTAGTTGGCCGTTGGATTGTTTTTTGTGTTTGCTAGGCTCTAGAAATTTCCCTCTTGTACTACGTACTCGTATTTGTATTTGACCAACGGTTTTTATTATCTGTATTTATGTACTCGTTTGAAAGGCACAGCAGTAGCAGTGTCCGCGTATGCCTGTCGGCGAGACTGGCATTTACTTAGTGTAGGCCGTTTCCTATGCGGTTCGATTTCGAGCTTCAGATTTGTATTTTTCGATCTCAAAAACGAAAGCACCGTCCTATGCAGTCCGATCATGCAAAATCTGACCGGAATTTTTTCGATTTGAGAATCCGATGACCCAAGTCGTCGGATTTTGGGCCAAAATCCGACGACTTGGGTCATCAGATTTTCAAATCGAAAAATGGCATGGTCTCTAAATTCAAGATGTTATCCACGCAGCAAGCAAGCAGCAGCAGCAGCACACGATCGATGAGTTGGATGGTGACACCCCCCCCCCCCCCCCCCCCCCCCCCCCCCACCCCCCCCCCCCCCCACCGGAGCCGCACACCAGCGATTGCTTCTGCCCCGACGCGCAGACCGACGATCGGTGGGCCTCTCCGTCGCCAAACTGCAGTCGGCTGGCGCGGCTCGGGCCTAGAGACGAAGGGAAGCGCACTCGGCGCGCGCCTCGCCGTACTCGTAGATTTTACAGCAGCAGCAGCAGTACATACAGTACACAGAGTCAACGCTCTGATGCTTCGTTGTCTCAAAATACAAAATACCAAGACAGGTCGGCTCGAGCGCACTCGGCGCGTCGCCGCCAGGCCAGAGGCAGCCAGCGTGGCTTCGAACGCTTGGGTTCTACGCCCAGTACAGCGCACTCGGCGCGTCTCTTCGCGGCGCCAAATCACAACAACAACAACAACAACAGCAGTTGGTCTTGCCGTTTGCTCAAATATCTGCACGTATGATACAACAAATTCGTGTTTTCTCGCATAAGAAGACTGTTTCGATTTTCGATCTAGGTCGCTGAAAAATCGATCAGACCATAATCTGAAGCTCAAAAATCGAACCGCATAGGAAACGGCTAGAGTGCTTGCTTTTAACACTAAATTCACAGTATACAAGTATGACACCGAAATTGCCCGTTTTTGTTTCCCCTGTCCTCGTCTGCCTTTTTCACTGCGGGTACTTACAGTACGAGCATATATCTGCAGCAGCAGGGCTACACAGCTCCTGAGCACGACTAGCTAACTTGCGCTGTACCAGCTGCTAATAATGATACGTGCTTGTACTGCTGTGCTGCTGGCTGCTGGTTCACGAGTGTCTCGTTGGTTCTGCAAGAGTTCGTCTTCAAACAACGCCCAACTGCCAACTACAGTACAGTCGTAACTGCTAATAATGCTATTATATGAGCCCCAGCGATACGAGTACATAAATGCAGATCATAAAAACCGTTGGTCAAATACAAGTACGAGTAGTACGAGGGAATTTTCTAGAGCCCAGCAAACACAAAAACAACCAAACTGCCAACTAACTGCCAAGTGTGATGTTATGAGCGCCAGCGGTGTGTCTGCGTGCCCGCTCTATGTCACTGCTGCTGGGTGTCGTATGTACAGCAGCAGTAGTAGCAGCGTAGTTGCTTGTGTGTTGCTGGTTGCTTGTGTGTGCAAATTCGCTGTGTGTCAAATTGTGTGGGGTTTCCACTGGGAATCACGAGTTATTTTTTTTGCCGGCAGGTTCTTAAAGTTCGCCTGAGCGGGCGGCTTTACAGCGGCTGTTGGGAACACGGTCGGGAGCACAGGCTGGAGACAACGGCTGAAAAGAGCGAATTATAATCAAAAGTCTTCTTCGAGTACGAGTTATCCTCGTAGCTTTTATCTAGTTATATTACCGACTTGTGACTTCGACGTATTGATATGCTACGACAGACGAGTATACTATTCGCGAGAATGTAAAACAGGAACAAAAACAAAAAGTATGGTACGTACCTGGTACACAACATCACACTTTGTTTGCATTTGAATATTATAATACTTGGCATATTCCGAGTATCGAGTCCGGAGTCCGGAGCGCAGACAGGGTGTTATTATCGTATTATCGCCTGTCTCGACAGGAAGTAGTGTATACCTGGTACGATTTTTTTACCCGAACGCTTTGTTGGCCTCCTTAAGAACGAACCGATATCATGGCGTTCAAAACCCGACCCCCCCCCCTCCCGAATATAGTCAAATCCAGAAAACGAAAACGAAAAGGTTCCAGGGACAAAAGCCACATCAGTATTGCTACGACCACCCCTCGCTTCCCCTTTCCACAATGCCCACACCCCCACTTGGGACTCTGCACCAGAAACACCAAAAGAAACGCAAGCTTAAACCATCGACCGATTTATTATACGTACCACTACTCGTATTTCATTATTTCTAATAGCGAAGTGTGAGTTGGGCCGGTTGAATGGTTCATACAAAGTTTAAGTTCGTGTTTAAATTACAAGAACGGTGGAATGAGGAGCGTGACAGACGCCTTCAAGTGGTCAAACTCCTAACTGCATTAAGCTACTGCGTTGGCGGTTCTTCTCTTTTTGCTGTGTTCCTACTGCGTTGGCGGTTTTTCTCTTTCTGCTGTGTTCCTGCAATTGACATTGATTGGATCGTTTTGTATTTTAAGCGATATGTGTCAGCACATGAAACTTTTTTGGCTCATGCGCAAGTATATAGGTTGGTGGGGGTTCGTTGTGGGTTGTGGGTGAGAGAGTAATAGCTGGGTGGGTCGGTTGATCCCTGGGCCGGTTGTCCCAACAACATTTCTAGTCAAGCGATGTGCGTCAGCGCGAAACTCTGTACAGGAAGGAGTGGATCGTAGGTATCTTTTTTCTCTTTTTTTCTCTTGCATGCACCTGGATTGCTAGCAGGGTAGGTCTTGCCTGTCGTATATGGCGTTGCATTGTCTGCTCTGCTTACTGCACTGAGTGTAGTATCTCTGTATCGTAGTCTTGTGACCACAGAACTGGTACCTTTTTAGGATGAAGAATCGGCACGGACACTGGGTGTGCTGGATGTCGACGGGTAGAAAGGAAGGTTTAATGTGAAGAACACACACACACATACGTGAAAAAAACCAAATGGCACAATGGTTCCAAGATCAAGTTATCGTAAAAAAATGAAACAAATTCAAGAAGGAAAGCAGCAGCAGCAGCGGCCGCAAACGTCGGGCATCATATTTGTGTACTCTGCAGGTCAAATGCGTACGTAGGTACCAGGTATACGCGAAAAAAAGTAATAACAAAATGCAAAAAAAAAGTACCTTATACAGCAGCAGCAGCAGCAGCAGTATATTATATGTAAATGGTAATGTTTGCAAAAACCGTACAGTACAGGACACCTAATAAGAAACAGGAAATCTGGTCCAGGCTGGATTTCTTATTTGAAAGAGAGTGCTTTCTACACTAACTTCAAGATAACGCCTCTCGAATTGCTTATTTTTCTCTAAAACTCAGCCTGGCTTTCTTATTAGCCTGTTTCTTATTAGGTGTCCTGTACTGTACAGGTATCAGCAGCAGCAGCAGCAGCAGATAATAAATGGGATGGACAAAAAAAAACAAAATGCTGCTGCTGCTGTACGAGTGCGTACCAGGAACCACCACCAAACCACGGGACGAAGCCACCACCAACCACCACCAGCCACTACGAGCAACAACAACTTCTGGTGCTCCTGCGGCTCGTGGGGCAGGGGTGGTGGCGGTGGTGGTGATGGTCGTCGTTGTGGTGTTTGCTGGTGATGGTGGTGTGTGTGCTGGTTGCTTTTTTAGTTGTGTGCGATGATGGTCTTCCTCTTCTCGTCCGATCATCGACAAGTTCGACACAACAATCACGATCGATCATCACCATCACCACCTACCTGCTGCAGCCACCACCACCACGATCGATCATCACTATCACCACCTGCTGCAGCCACCATCGCCATCAAGCCTGGGAAGCGTAGCTGGTGGTGTGGTGGTGGTAGTGGTGGGGTTGTTTGGTGTTGGTGGTGTTGGTTTGTGATCTTGCAGTGGCACGTTGCTCGTACTACTGCTCGTATTATAGTTTGCTCTACTGCCGAGAAATGTGGTCTTCACTTTCAACCCTTGACAGCCTTGACATGCCGTGACTGTCACCAAACAACTAGTTTTTAGTGTGGAACACTCCACCCTACACCCTTGACAGCGCATGTTTTGCCTTGCTTGACATGTCTCCCGACATCTTTGCTTGAGAGTCGCCGGTGGTGATGCTCATCGTTGCTATATACTACTGCTAGTTTGCTCTACTGCCGAGAAATCCCAGTGACACAATTTGGCACTGGCAACAGTTTAGGGCAGTCACTATGGCCTAGCTCTGCGATCTCGGCACCGCTTTCGACACGAGCAGCACAGGACGGTCGGCACAAATAGCGGGCCTCTATCAGTCCCGAGCGTGTCTGAATCGGTTGAGTGTACGCGTCGCGCGCCAAAAAAAAGCAAAGCGAACGAGCGAAGTGCGAGGGACGTGCGAGGGACGTGTGCGAGGGACGTGCGAGGGACAAACCTCAATATTAAGGATTCGTTAAATAAAGCCACGCTGTGGTAGTTTTCAGAACTGTTTTTTGTCCGTTTGTGTCTGTCGCGAGCAGGAGTACACAACCATGGGCAGATACCCAACCCATTATGAAGAGCATCTATTGATGCTCGCGGCCTAGCGGCCGCTTCGCATCAATATCTCCTCATTAAAAAAACGAGAGATGAAAAAAAAGAAAAAAGGAAATATATATTCGCGCGCATACGATTTGTTTACAGTTCGGAAATATAAACAAATCGTAGACGCACGAATATCTGCAGTCTTCTTAAGTCTACAGCAGTATACGCACTTGCATCTATCCATGGTAATGCGATGGGAAAACGAAAAACCGGCGGTAAATGGAATGGGAATATCTGCCCCAACAGTGAGATGCGGGATGGGAGAAGCTGTGCCCCATGGTCGGGATGGGACGGGAATCACTTATATGACAGTGTGATGGGAATAGTCGGGACTGGGCGGACAGCGGGACGGGAATAGTCGGGAATGGACAGACAGTGGTATGGGAAACAGTCGGGGAAGGGAACACGGTCATTAACGTGGGACGGTAGAGCTCGGGAACAGAAACTGATGATAGTAACGGTCGGGAAATCGCGGTCGGGAACGAAAAATCTGACGGTTTCCTATTCCCGTACCGTACCGTTCCCGTCCCGACCACCTTTTCACGTCCCGACCTTTACCGCGCGTACCCTTGGAGTTTTCCTCTTGTTAAAAACATTGCCTTACGTTTGTTTCTGCAAATCCCTCTTTGAGCCCGCTTTGGAACCTGTTCTTGACGGGGGGTGTACAGCGGTGGGAAGGGCCAGCGAACCGCGGGTGCTGTCGACCTGTACTCACACTGTCGTTGGTAGGGCTGTGAGTCGGCACGACTTAAGTCGCCGACTAGTTATTAATCGGACTAATAGTCAGTCGTGAAACGGAGGTGCCGACGTTCCGACTTATTGGGGTTCCTTAACTGTAGGAAGGCTTTTTTAATGCGGGGTACAGCTTTAACGTGAATTGCTGCGGGCAGCGGATACCCTCACATGCCCTGTGACACTGCAGCGCACAGCGGGAGATCCACACACACACACACGCGCGCACACATGGCGGAACAGCCCATCTCTCTCGACGGTGCCGACGGCGTCAGCCCTGGCGCACCCAATGCCAACGCTGAGGGCGGAGATCCCGTCGGCGAAGTTGCGGCCATTATCGGCCCACGGACCACCTTGGCGAGTGCACGCGACCCCGAAACGGTGCTCTACCGCGTGAAGCAGTAGCCTTTACCGCACTACTGAATAAGTATCTAGGATAAAGTATGGAAATCGGGGAATATTTTCTTATATACCTTTTAGTGTGGTCGACCAATTTTTCAAAAAAAAAAACGCCTGATTTTTTCGAGACAAAGCTTGTAAGGGTCGGGGCGGGGTCGAGATTGGGGTTGGGGTTAGGGTTAGGTTAGTGACTAAAGTAGTGTTTCGGCGTTTTTCGAAATATTCGGTCTCATAAGGAACCACACGCGGGCCACAACCAAGTCCCCGATTTCTATACTTTATCCTACATAATAATTCAGAATTGCGGTAAAGGCGGCTCGCGTGAAGCATGAGCAGAGGCGCAGCAAGCCGCTCAGATCTAACAACCCACTGTGGAAGTTTTTAGGACTTGCCGTCGTCATCGACGCGCGCGTTTCGCGCAAGGTTGGGAGAGACGTTAATAGACGAATAACATCACGGAGGGATCCAAGACCTTTTCTTCTGGGGATATTTTTTGCACCGCTATCTTGGTGATGAGTTCGCGTTTTCGCTCGTATCCCCGCCAGATAGTATTTCGACTCAAACAATTGCTGTCACGTTCCTCTAGTCCGGGGTAGATCTACCTAGTACATGCGTTGTACTTCTCATTTTTTGTGAATTTCTTGTGTAAACTGAAGTTTTTTTTTTGTGTTTTTCGTACAAAACTTATAAGTGAATCTAGGTCATAGTGTTTGCGCTTTTCTTGTGTAAAGTGAAGCCAAATAGCGTATTTTTGGCCTCCGGCGGCGCCTTCCGCGGGATCCTCCGGAGGCGCCTCCGGCGGGCCCACCGGGGGCGCCTCCAGCGGGGCCCCCTAGGCCGGGGGGGGCATTTTTGGCTCGCTTCGCTCGCCTGACTTTTGTCGGCAAGTCGTCTGGCTTCGCCAGCCGACTTACCGACTGCTTCGCCGACTAGCGACTAGTTATTAGTCGTGAAATGAAACCGACTCACAGCCCTAGTCGTTGGACTCAAAGAGGCCGACACGTAAGGCCTATCCATGTCAAGTTTTGTAGTCGCAACCTCGAGAAATCGTTGAAACGGTGAACGCAATTCTCCCAATGCAAGCAAGCTCGCAGACGAGCACACAGAAGCGGAGAGATCCCGGAACAACACGCCGCCACATCCTCGTGTCCTCCCTGTTTGACGAATTCTTCGCATTTGAGCCACGCGCAACGCCGGAAAATGAGCCTTGGCGGAGAAGGCTTGTCTTTGTCTCGGCTACCTCTGCTCGCGACCCCGCCGCCAAACGCAATGCCCCGCCGATTCTTCGAGATTTGAGCAGCGTCGCGCTTGGAAGGTGAATCACGTGCTTCAAAAAACATCTTGAACTTTTTCAACGCAAAAACGTCTTGAAAATTTCCACGTAAAAACGTCTTGAAAAATTCAATGAGAAAATAATTTCCGTCTGGGAAACTCCTACCAATGGGCCAACGCCCATGGAGAATAATATCGAAATGCCAGGTACAACGGCACACCACAAATACCATCATGAAGTACGGCCAACAGTCCCGAATTTCGTCGCAAATCGATGCTCAGGTATAACGGCAATCCTGCGTAATACGAGCTGGACCAGCCGAGAGGGTCGCGCTGTATTTGCAAGCTTTTCCCGACGCAATTTTGCGGGTTTCGACCTGAAACTTCGCAAGCAGCTCCCTTAAGAGTACAATCAAACGATCCAAATCGATTTTTTTTTTTTTTGAAATAGCGAGCGTGCATGGTCGTTTCGAGAAAACTCCAGATGCGTTTTCGCGAAAAAGCAAGACAAAACAAAAACACGCTTTGAAGCTGTGGACGAACGCAATGCGAATCACGTGAGGGGGGGGGGATCGAACAAATCGAAAAAATGGGCTGGGAATTCCAGATTTTGTGTCCCTCCTCGTAACATCTAGAGTTTTTATTGCAGATCTTAGGCACGCCATTCATTATTCTTGATATACAACGAATCAGGCGATGGCGAGGGTACCGATCGTTTAGTCATACCTTGAGAAATGTTCACACAAATAATTAGTCAAATCCACTGCTGTGTATGTTTTCGGACATTCGTACAGAATTTAGTATCGAGACACCCCATTAAGTGTTGGGTTTCCTCGCCAAGGACTTCCTCGACCAAAACAACTCGGATTCCGAAACTTCCAACCTCTACATATGCGTTGAAGGCTCGTGAACACTAATATAAACGTTGGGGTCCTAGTATGACCACATGGACGTGAACACGCAGATACAACGGAATTTGTTTTTACGGCTGGATCAGCTCGTACGAAGTATTTTCATCTTCATTTCATAGCGGGTCTCCTTGGATCTCCCAAAAAAAACGTCAGTAAGTACCAGGAGAAGACCAATCAAAACAATGTTATAGAGCATGTTAATATGACGTTCAAACAAAACCTTTACCACTGTCGTTACATGAATATGGTGTAACATCGCGCCCCCTGTTGTTGTGTACTCTATAAGAGCAGAGAAGCAGGACGGCTCTGATAGGAAATTCATAAACTCCAACCCGAAGCAGGGCCCCTGCAAGATACTCTCCACGAGAGTGTGCCAAAGCCAACCTCTCGTACCTGTGGAAACATTATAGACTCCACGGCCGTACATAGTGATCGGGTCTCGTGACAAGACAAGTGGGGGAAGATGCCTTGTATCACGGGACTCCAGACGGCTCCAGACACACCTGAACGAGCCATATCATTGGCCCCAGAAACCAAGAAGGTACATGGGCCGTGTTCTCACAGCATGACATGCTCCATACACACATGATGAGTGGTACCATTGCGCCACAGACGCCATATACATATGGATACACACGAGTCTCGAATTAATTCATCTCGGACTGACCCGGGCAGGCGAGCCAGCCAGTCGATGCGGCATCCGGGACAGTCCACCAAAACAGGTGACCTCTCGCCACACCCTACTAAACCTCAACCCTCCGTACATCAGTATCGACCACATCAGTATCACTAACAACCGTCCTCGGTGCGAAATACGGCAAAGGTCCCCACCAAAATGTATATAAAAAATGCCAGGTAAAACGGCACATCGCAAATTCCATAATCAGGTACTGCCAACAACCCCAAATTTCGTCGCAAATCGTTGCAAAGAGGAAGGTTGTCGTAGGGGCAACCTGGTGTTTGGGGGGATACGGATAGAAAGATAAAACCAGTAAAGATCGAGAGTCTCGGGGGGTTTCGATAATATAGTAAAGTAATGTTCGGTACGGGGGTAATAATTGGAAAAAGAAAGTTCCGGATTATTTTGGGGGACGGGAAGGAACAACGGAAATCAGATGCAAGTCAAGTAACCGTAGAGTCGGTGGAAGAAGGGAGTCGTCAGGCAGCATAGTAACAGGGGCGATAGCTAACGGGCGAGGCCCTGCACGAGCTGTAGAGAACCGGGCATCGGGCTAGGGACGTCAGGGAGTCGTCAAATTTTTTAATTTTATTTTTCTTCTTGGCACAAGGATGGAGGGACGCCTTACAGAGACCCAACAGCAGGACGAAGAGCAGGACAATCTGGCAGGAGGCCCAGGGCCAAGCCGGGGTTCGAACCAAGGAAGCGGGGCGGCTGGTAGCGCAGTGGACGTGCAGTCCTCAGGAAGAGGGTCGGGCAACAACGACGGTAGAGTGCGAGAAAATACGCTGGCAAATATCGGTACGGGTAGGAACGAGCAGTTGCCGCAAGAGCGTAGGAACGTACAGTTTTCAGGGGTAGGCCCACCAGCGCACCCCGGAGTCCACATGCGGTCGGGTAGGGGGAGTCACACGTCGGGTAGAGGTGGTCACACGACAGGAAGGGGCCAGGGTGTCGACTCGTATAGGAACCGCGAGCAGGCCAACCCCATGCAACATGCCCCGTCTCCGCATCACAACAACCAATTTTTTCCCGGAACCGAGTTTCGGGGCCCCCCATTGGCGGGTGGCGGGAGTTCGTATCGGAGGGAGGCGGGAAGGGGGCGGGAGGACCGCCAACTCACTGCATTTAATGAGCCTTTGCAGGCGTCCTGGGGCCCGGTAGACACGCCGCAGCAGCAGCAGCGGCAGGGGTGGGCACCCCAACAGTAGCGGGGATGGGCACCGCAGCAGCAGCATAGCGGGGGCGCACCACAGCAGCAGCAGCTGCAAGGCGGGGCACCGCAGCAACAAGGGGAGGGGGGGGGGGGGGGGGGGGGGGGGTACAGCAGCAGCAGCAGCCGCCGCAGCCGCCGCCGCAGCAGCAGCAGCAGCAACAGGGGTGGGCACCGCAGCTGCTTCGGCAGCAGTTGCAACAAGGGGGGGCTAACGGGGGGTGGGGGGAGGGACGTTGGGGAGGGGGAGCAGTAGGCCCGCACCAGCAGCAGCAGCAGCCGGGCATGCAGCAGCAGCAACAGCAGTCAAGCATGCAGCAGCAGTCAAGCCTGCAGCAGCAGCAACAGCAGCCAAACATACAGCAGCAGCAGTCAAGCTTGGGGGGGTTCGGGGAAATGAGCGCGTGGGAGGTAGAAGGGGCAGGACAGTGGCAGCAGCAGATGGCGGCACCCGAAGGGCTGTGGGGGCAGGGGGAGGGGGAGTCAAGCCTGTGGGAGACGGAAGCACTGAGGCCGCAGCAGCTACTGCAGCAGGAACCTGTTCCGGGGGAGGGGGGCGGATCTGGAGTCTCATACAGCACAAGGCCGCAGTGGGGAAGGAGGGGCATCGAATGTTTTGGCGGGGCCGCAAAGTTGGGGAGAGACGGGGGGAAGGGGAGGGGGGGGGGGGGGGGGGCAGGATGTAGCAAGCCATCTCTGTCGGAGACCATGTGGCGGAAGGGCAACCGCACCATAGTAGTCTGGGCGTCACTGCGCGGAGACGGGAAGGTTCCACCGTTTCACTCGGTGGAGAGCATGGGTACGCTAACGGGAGGTTTCCTGATTCAGAAGGGAGGTGACCAGCAGGTAGCAGGGCTGAGCAATATCGATGTCAACAAGTTCGCCATTTTGGCTTCGGGGCAGGGAGTGCGGAGGTTTATCTGGACTACACGGTGGAGGCCCTCTTCGTTTTGCTGTCGCACCTCATGCAGTACGTGGTGGACCGCAATAAAACCTACGGACGCGCTTCGCTGCGCCGGACGGGCATGCTAGCCGAGGGGTTCCGCGCGATCGCCAAGGGGGTAAGGACCTTTCACGCACATAACACGGAGGTGGCGCTATRGGAGACGTTCAAAAGGCAATTCGTGCAGTGCTTCAACGAAGATTTCCAGGACTGGACTGAGGAGGTTTCCCGGCAAGCGCATATGTTGAGGCAGGAAGTCGAGACGTTCCCGGGTCCAAGCGACGTATACCCGATGCCCCTACCGCCGTTCAAGCGAACCCATGCGTGGATCACAATGGCACCCCTCAACCTGGGGCGCACAAAGGACATGGAGGAACCCACCACAGGAGGATATAGGAAGGGTCGGGGGGCGGGGGGAGGAGAGGGCGGAGCAAGCAGAGGCGGGGCAGCGGGGGGATGAGGGGGGGGCGGAGGAGGGGAAGGAACAACGGAAATCAGATGCAAGTCAAGTAACCGTAGTGTCGGTGGAAGAAGGGAGTCGTCAGGCAGCATAGTAACAGGGGCGATAGCTAACGGGCGAGGCCCTGCACGAGCTGTAGAGAACCGGGCATCGGGCTAGGGACGTCAGGGAGTCGTCAATTTGTTTTTTTCCCACCCACCCTCCCGCAAATTTCCACGGCGGATGGGCAAACGGAGGGGAAGAGGACGCAGCGGTCGATTAGTAATGGCTTAATCCCGATCGCACGGGCCGTTTGAAACGGAATCATTGCATGTAATAATCGTTTAGCTTTCGTGGTGGGTTCCCGATCGCACGGGCCGTTAGAAACTGAACCACCAGAAAGCACGCGTAGGTGATGGTCGATTAGTGATGGCATAATCCCGATCGCACGGGCCGTTAGAAACGGAATCATCACACCCAATAATCGTTTAGCAATCGTGGTGGGTTCCCGAACGAACGGGCCGATAGAAACGGAACCACCCGAAAGCACAAGCACAGAGTGGTCGGTTAGTGGTGGCATAATCCCGATCGCACGGGCCGTTTTGAAACGAGGAGACCAAGGGAGAAAGGGGGCAGTCTTGGTGAGGACGAGGAAGGGACGGGGAGGGGGAGAAGAAGGGGGGGCAGTGGGTCTTTTAGTGGAGCTTTTTAGGATATACAATACCGGAGAGTTGACGGGGGAAGCCCCTTTGATGTCTTACAAGGGGACGGATGGGTGGAAGGTGTGGGTTAGGGGACGGGCAACCCAATGCTTGCGCGAGGGCATTGCAAGCGTAGGGGAAAGGTGGAGGGGGGAGGGAAGGGGAGCGGGGGCGAGACTGATTCCGGAAGAATTCGCGTTATATTGAGAATAGGGGGGGCAACTAGACTGGCCGCGAAAAGAGTCCCAGAGGCGGTGATTAAGAAGGAAGGGAGGTGGTCGTCAGACTCGTTTATGGTGTACGTTAGGGCTAATATGGAGGACCCGGTCTGGGTGTCGGAGGTGTTGGAGCAAGGGGCGGGGGAGTTCGAGAGACAGCCGGGACAAGGTACCAGATGGGGCGGAATATTATAGGACCCGGCCCGGTAAGTAAGGACGGCTCGGATCCGCCGTGTGCGGCCAAACGGTTCTTACATAACCGGGAGGGGGGGGTAAGGAAACAGCGGTCTCGTGAGGGGAGGCGTTCCACTAGCGGAGCGCGACCGGTAGGGAGGTCGACCGCGTTTCCTATGTGTAGGTGGGGAAGGCGTAAGCAAGCGGGGAAAGAGAGGGAGTGGCCCCCTTTTTCCCCTCCTCCCTCCTGCTATGTTATATACGGGCAGGGGAGGCATTCGCAGGGGGGGGACGGGGGGAAGTGCAGCCCCCCCCCCCCCACCATTTCGGATTCTTCAATTAATATAAAGCATTTTTCGTGGAAGTGACAACCAAAGGTAAAACGGAAATCGT
Organism: Saccharina japonica; assembly: GCA_008828725.1. Taxonomy (NCBI): domain Eukaryota; class Phaeophyceae; order Laminariales; family Laminariaceae; genus Saccharina; species Saccharina japonica. The sequence continues at coordinate 13,060 of MEHQ01004319.1, forward strand.
GCGTGATACGGAATCTCTTCCTCTCCATTTCAGCGTAGGTCTCCCAAAATACATAGTGGATCGAGAAGGAACGTAAAATCAACACACTCGTAGAGCATATCGATCAACCTTCGAAGAAAATCTGTAACACGTCTTGTGGTTACATGAGGTACAGGTATCATACTGTCCGATAACATCGCGCCCCGTGTTGTGGACTCCTAAGAGCAGAACCACAGGACGGCTCTTGTGTGATAGGAAATACATATTATTTCAACCTGGAGCAGCCCCCCTGCTAGATACCCTCCACGGGGGACGTGTGCCAAAACCAATATATCGCACCTGTGGAAATATGATAAGACTCTACGGTTGTACGTAGTGATCATTGCCTCCAGGAACAAAAATAAGCTACATGAGCAGCATCGAATGCTCCATACACACATGATGAGTGGTGCCCTTACGCCACAGACTCCATGATACTGGTACACACGAGTCTCGAGCCGATATACCCCGACCTTTACCCGGGCAGGCGAGCCACCAAGTCGCTGCGGGTCCACCAAAACCGGTGACCTCTCGCCACATCCTATTATACCTCAAACCTCCGTACACCAGTATCGACCACTTCAGCATCACTAACAACCGCCCTCGATGCGAAAGACGGCAAAGATCCCCACCAAAATATATATCAAAATGCCAGGTAAAACGGCACATCACAAATTCCATAATCAAGTACTGCCAACAATCCCAAGTTTCGTCGCAATGGTAAAACGGCAATCCTGCGTGATACGGAATCTTTTCTTCTCCATTTCAGTGTAGATCTCCCAAAGATACATGCCACATCCGATTAAACCTCAAACCTCCGTACATCAGTATCGACCACCTCAGCATCACTAACAACCGCCCTCAATGCGAAAGACGGCAAGGATCAACAAAATATATGTATCAAAATGCCAGGTAAAACGGCACATTACTAATTCCATAATCAAGTACTGCCAACAATCCCAAATTTCGTCGCAAATCTTTGCGAAGGTAAAACGGCAATTTAATTGTGCGTAATACAGAACCTCTTCCTCTCCATTTCAGCGTAGATCTCCTAAAATTCATCGACAGTGAATACGAGAAGGAACGCAAAATCGACACACTCGTAGAGCCTGTCGATCAACCTTCAAAGAAAATCTGGTACACGGTCTTTCGGCACTCTGATTGGCTAAGGGTGGTTACATGAGGTACATAGGTATCATGCTGTCCGATAACATCGCGCCCCGTGCTGTGGACTCCTAAGAGCAGAACCACAGGGTGGCTCTGTCTGATAGGAAATACCTATGAATTCAACCTGGAGCAGCCCCCTGCTAGAAATTCAACCTGGAGCAGCCCCCTGCTAGATACCCTCCACGGGGGGCGTGTGCCAAAACAATATATCGCACCTGTGGAAATATGATACTTTACGGTTGTACGTAGTGATTGGGTCTCGTGTGACAGGGGAGAAGTGGGAGAAGGGGCCTTGTATCACGGACTCTAGACGCGGCTCCAGACATACACGCACGACCCAAATAATTGGCCCCAGGAACAAAAACAAGCTATATGATCAGCATCATATGCTCCATACACGCACATGACGAGTGGCGGTACTACGACACAGACTCCATACATACTGGTACACATACACATGAGTTTCGAGCCGATACACCCCGACCTTTACCCAAGCAGGCGAGTCATCACGTCGATGCGGGTCCACCAAAACCGGTGACTTCTCGCCACACCCTACAAAACTTCAAACCTCCGTACATTAGTATGGACCACCCCAGCATCACTAACAACCGCCCTCGATGCGACAGACGGCGAAGGTCCCCACCCAATGTATATAAAAAATGACTAACAACCGCCCTCGATGCGAAAGACGGCAAAGATCCCCACCAAAATATATATTAAAATGCCAGGCAAAACGGCACATCACAAATTGCATAATAAAGTACTGCCGAAAATCCCAAATTTCGTCGCAAATCGTTGCGAAGGTAAAACGGCTATCCTGCGCAATAAGAAACCTCTTCATCTCAATTTCAGCGTACATCTCCCAACAAACATGACAGTGAATACGAGAAGGAACATTAAATCAAACGCTCGTAGAGCATGTTGATAACGCGTTCAAACAAACTTAGTATCACTGTCTTTCATAAATATCCTACTGCCCGACAACATCGCGCAACCTGTTAGGTACTCTTTAAAAGCAGAACAACCGGACGGGTCTGATGGCAAATGCGAAAAAACGAACCAAAAGCAGGCCCCCTTCTAGATACTCTCCACGGGGGGGGGTGTGCCAACAACCAACCTATTGCACCTGTGAAAATTTGGAAAACTCTACGGCAGACAGTACGTGGCGATTAGTCCCACTAAAAGCTGTGCGCAGTTCATCAGTATATTGACAAAGCGTACGGCACGACTACTATCGGCATACCCTACTGGCATCTTAATCGTTTTTGACGAACGAGTATATCACAACCCCTTCTTTGGTCCCCTTAAACCTTGCCCCGTCCCAGCCAAGACTAAACGTCCAAAACTAAATCGAAAGAAAAACTAAGCATTGAAATCTGCAACAGTCTGGTGAGGACATCGAGTTGGTGCGCCGCGGACCGTACGTGCGCATCTCAAAACTCTCCCGTTAGCAACCATGTTCCCGAAGGTAGAGACACATGACCCGGATATGCCCATTAGTCTCATGGTGCTGCGACCGTAGTCGGTGAGATCGTAGTTGGCGTCGCTGGTGTTGGCGCCTACGTAGTTGGCGCCGGGGTAGTTGGCGCCGGAGTAGTGGGCGCCGGGGTGGTGGGCGCCGGGGTAGTGGGCGCCGGGGTAGTGGGCGCCGGAGTAGTGGGCGCCGGGGTAGTGGGCGCCGGGGTAGTGGGCGCCGGAGTAGTGGGCGCCGGGGTAGTAGGCGCCGGGGTGGTGGGCGCCGGGGTAGTGGGCGCCGGGGTAGTGGGCGCCGGAGTAGTGGGCGCCGGGGTAGTAGGCGCCGGGGTGGTGGGCGCCGGGGTAGTGGGCGCCGGGGTAGTGGGCGCCGGGGTAGTGGGCGCCGGGGTAGTGGGCGCCGGGGTAGTGGGCGCCGGGGTGGTGGGCGCCGGCGTAGTGGGCGCCGGGGTAGTGGGCGCCGGGGTAGTGGGCGCCGGTGTAGTGGGCGCCGGTGTAGTGGGCGCCGGGGTAGTGGGCGCCGGGGTAGTGGGCGCCGGGGTAGTGGGCGCCGGGGTGGTGGGCGCCGGAGTAGTGGGCGCCGGGGTAGTGGGCGCAGGGGTAGTTGGCGCCGGGGTAGTGGGCGCTGGGGTAGTCGGCGCCGGGGTTGGCGGTGTCGTTGGACCTGTTGGGTTGTTTAACGGGGAACGGAGTTAGACCAAAACGGAAATGCCGAGACTATTAAGAGTTTCTGTGCAATTGACGCACGGTGCAGGGGCGAGCATGTACTGTGCTATGGAGCTAGTCACTATGCGAGCGTTCAAGAGTTACCCCAAAGCCGGTGGTGAGCATTTTATCAAGCTCAACACGATACACAAGTCAGAGTCAGAATGTAAACCGTACAGGGGGCCGCAAATGAACTGTGCAGGGCCCCACTGTGGCAGCGCCGTGTGCCCAAATATTGTTTAGCCCGCTCCTGTTGGATCCCCAATACTGTAGCATGCGTTAAACGTGCGTCTCCGACCTCAAGGAAAAACGATGTAGAGACCTTACACAGCTGGGGGGACCGTTTATTTCGTTCCAGCTACGCGACACCTACCGCTTACGAAATCTTTATTACGCGGCATAAAATAAAAACAAAAGGCCTACGTAATTGTATTCGGTAAATGCACAGGGGCACCCACTATCGTAGGACAAGCCAGAAGAAACGCAAAGCTGATACTCACAAGTACGGTGGTCAAAACACGGGGTCACGTTTGTCTTGAAACGTGTTGACGCTCACAGGGATTTCTAGTACATAGCAACAGACAGAAGAGAGAGATCTGTAAATAACGACTAACTAGAGTTTTTCGAGCAGTAGAGACCGTAAACCCCACTACGGCGATAGTCACAGGTCTATGTAGACGTTTTCGAGACGCACCACTAATGATGCACGGCGCCGCCATGGTGGTGTCGCACATCATGGCACTGTCCCTGATCCGGCTGGAGCAGCACGAGGTCTGTCAACGGCAAAAGGGGCAAGGCTTGTTTTTGTGAGACCGGCCGATGTCGGGGACTGAACAGTGCACGTCTGCCTACATACGCTGGTTTATTCTACTCGTATACCCTCCCCCCCTCGGTGCTCCGTCTCGAAAGGGATGCGTGGTCAATGGTCAAATGACTAAGGCAAGCAACAAATGAGTACGCCCCCCCCCTCCCCCCCCCTTGCTCCGTCTCAAAAGGGGTGCTTGGTCAGTGGTCGAATGGCTAAGGCGAGCACCAAATGAGTACGCCACTCCCCCCCTGCTACGGTAGGAGGTTCACTCTCTCAAACGAAATTTTGTGACAGTGCTGCTCAACGGACGGGAGGCTACACCAAATGTTTGCATGATATGTGTGTACAACGTCAGTCTTCTAACGAAGTTAGATACATACTGTGCTGTACATCCATGATATTATTTAGTTCGCCTTGCGACAATGTGCACGCACTACACGTTCCACCCTTCACCCTATTATCGTACACGCTATGATATCATCATTGGGTTACACGTTGCCATATGTTCGCCGTGCGTCCGACTCCACAACTACATGCCACCCCCACGCCATGAATATTGTATACCAGTTCGACCGAATATGTAAGCCACCGTCAGGAAACAAACAATTATGAGCCACTTTCACAAATGGTCTACTGTTACAGCACCGAAAATGTAAACTAAGAATCGATTATAGTTGTATCATTATGCAGAGATGGCAGAAATTCCAAAACAAAAATGGGCCCGGGGATCCGTAGTTATGATCCCCCCTCGGCTTCTCAGGATTTCGCGCAATTTCTGCCCGCAAGAAGTGTTTTTGAGGTTTTCAAAGCTCTCCTGGGCCAGAAAATCAAGAGTTTTTGCAATAGTTGTTTATGGTGTTTATGGTACTTCACCCACCTCAAGAACCCTTCGTTGCGATGCTGTCACATTTTATAGCTGTTCAACCCGCTATTTCACAATATCTGGTCCGAGTGCTACTTGGTAAACAAAAGTGAAAAGTACGAAGTGTTGAAAACAAACGGAGGTTGTGATGATGCTGAGGATCGAATGACAGCCGTGCACATCGTAGCACTTATTTATATATCCTGTTTTAGTCTGAAAGTGTCTTACATTGCTTGCGGACTGTATCGCACTATTAATAGCTTACAATTGTTATTATACATTGATAGCTGGGTGACGTAAACAACTCCAACACTGAGGAGCCGGATAGGGTTCAGGCTACATATATATTTGGCGTCCATACAGCAGCACGCGTCGACAACAGGCATCCACTAACCGGACCGCCCGGTCGTCTGGCGCAACCGCTTCCCCCGCATGTCCCACAGGAGATATCACAGCAGATGTCGTCCAACTGTGTTCCGGATAAACCGTTACTGCATACGGCTTCAGCAAAACAGGAGGGTGCAAAACAGCGAGCGTGGGTTCGTTGAAATACACGTAGCGTTAGAAGTATTGATTGTTAGCACGTAGAGAGCATTCACGCACGTTGTCATAGTTCTAACAGGAGGGGTCTGGGCAAAAGTCTGCGCAAAATACAGAAGCCGTAAAAACACAAGTAGTAGGCACAAAAACAGCATACCCAGCTATATCGGGGTAGTTACTCCGCCAGCTAGACTTTCTCGAAACGCACCTCCCGGGCCGGGAGTGGGGACATCTATGCACGGCCCCGCCATGGTGGTTGCGCACGGCATGGCGTCCTCGATGATTCGGCCGATGCAGCAGTTCTCCTGTCACCATCAGCAAGAAACGAGGCTTATTTTTGTGAGACAGGCCGATGTTGGGGGCTGAGGAGGTGAACGTCTGCCTACCATACGCTGGTGAATATACTGATGTAACACGCACCCCCTCGAAGTGCACTACAGTCTGGTGTCCAACCTCGAGCCCGAACGAAATTAAGCGCTAGGGCTACTCAACGAACGGGAGGCTACAAACACTATTTGAAATATTTGCGTGTTCAAAGACAGCCGTCGTGAGATACCTACTGTAGATCACAATATGGTATGACGGGCTACGTTACAATTTCATTTTACGTCGATGGTTGGGTGGGGTGTCTCTTTTCATTATATTCGCACTTCTATCTTCGCACTTCTATCTTCTGTCCCTCTCCCGCCATAGTCGTAACTCAGACCCGGAATCACAACGCAGGCTTTCGATCCACTTCACCACTAGGGTTCGCGCCTTGATATTTATCGCGCAGAGGGTTCAGCATTCCCACCGCTCGTCGATTTTCATTGAATTTTGCAAACTCACGCGCTCGCGCTTTCCGCTAGTCGATATGTTTTTGCGAGAAGAAGTCCCTACGAGTATATACGAGTATGCACTAGGGGGGGCTTGAACACGCGAAGTTGACTCTAACAAGAGACGATATTCACCTGCCATTCCATCGGGGACGCCGGGTAAAGAACTCCGTAAATTAGGAGCCACACAAAGCAAAGGTTAAATACTCCGTATCCATACGGCATCACGCGTCGACAACATGCATCAACCCACCGAACCGCCGGGTAGTCTGGAGCAACCGCTTCCCCCGCATGTCCCGCAGGTAGCCCCGCAGCAGACCTCGCCATTCTGTATTCCCGGAAAGCCGTTATCACATACGGCTTCAGCACAACAGGAGGATGCAACAAAGAGAGCGTGGGTTCGTTAAAATACACGTCACGTTTGACGCTCCGCTTGTTCGAAAAACCACAGAGACTTCACGAGCATTGCCACAGTAGAAACAGTAGAGCTCTTCACAAAAAACACAGCCGGAACAGTACAAGCAGTAGGTATAAAAGCTGTATACCCAGCTATATTGGGGTAGTCACGGCTCAGAGCTCTGCAATACGCACAATTGCTCACGACCTCGACGATGCACGGCGCGGCCTGGGTGACGCTGCACATCATGCCAGTGTCCCTGATCCGGCCGGTACAGCAGTCATCCTGTTAACGCAAAAAGGAGGCGAGGCATGACTTTTGTTAGACCGGCCGAGATTGGGGGGCGAACCCGGAGATGAAAGGATAACAACAAGGAAAGGAAGCATAGTTGCGATACGCTGGCGTTAATTCCGTTGTCCTCAATTGAAAGAGCGCATAAAAAACACAAAAAAGTACAGCAGCAGTGTGAAAATCATGATCCGGCTACGGAACATTTTGCACCATACAAGGGCTCCGTATCGGTGCCGGCATTTGCCGGCACCCATGCTTCGGGCCGGGCAGGGAAGGAGTTGGAATTGTTTCATCCGACCAAATACACGAACAAAATAAATTTGAAAGAAATGCCGAGAGTTTCACCCGAAATGCGTAATTTATCAGGGAATAAAAGGTTTGTAAATAAATCAAGAATAGGTGCAACACGCTGGCGTTAATTGCGTTGCCATTGATTAAAAGCCAGCGCATGAAAAAAACAAAACAAAGTACAGCAGCAGTGTACAAACCATGACAACGCTGCTCCGTTTCGAGGGCGAAACGAAAAAGGAGCTGGCGCTAAAATGGATATTGACCGCAATGATTGTTACATTAAAATTTACACATTACTTGGGTGATCGGGCTCGGGCTGCCGCTGTTATAAATAGCCTCGGTAGTATTCGTACATGCTTCATTATTATACTCGCTTGTGCACGTATTACATAAATTCGCCCAACTTCAATTTAAAAAGGTGGGATACCTTAGACATAAAAAAATCAGCATCCGGGTGTCACTAAGATTCTACCACAATTCTCACACAAAACCCAAGAGAAGCAAGATGATACTCAGTGGGATGTCTTCTACATTGAAAAATCAACATCCGGGTGTTGTAAGATTTTAAAACGGAATGTTGTTCTCTATGTACCTTAGGGCCTGTTTTAACGAAGAAGAAAAAAATTCAATTTGGAAAAAATAATATTCAAATCCGCTTTTCATTGGTCAACACACACACCAGCACCAAAGATTAGGATCTTGGGGCATAATATTTGGTGCTGGTGCGTGTGTTGGCCAATGAAAAGCGAATTTGAATTTTATTTTTTCCAAGTTGAATTTATTTCATACTCGTTAATACGGGCCCTTACATATTTCATAGATAAAATCCAAGTCTTTTGAGACAAGACCGTGAATAAAAGAGTAAAAACTCGAGATAAAAGAGTAAAAACTCGAGATATTCAAGTTTTGAGATATCGATACTGGGACCGACACGGCAATTCGCTTCTTGCCAACGTCAAGGATTGGTCACGCAGCATTGTAATGTATTTATGTGCATACCACAACAACAGCCCTCGTTCGATGCCTACTGCAGCTGCTGCTGAAGACATTGCATATCGGGTTCACTAACTGCATAGCCTAAAACTATAATTACAGCCGATTGATTTGGGTAGGAGCCTCATAGCTACTACGTATATCCCTACAGCAGCACGGGTCGACAACAGACACCACTAACCGGGCCGCCCGGTAGCCTGCCGCAACCGCCTCCCCCGCATCTTCCGCAGCCAGCATCGCAGCAGATGTCGCCGTCCTGGATTCCCGCCAAGCCGTTGCTGCATGTTTGGCCTTCAGCACAGCCGAAGGGTGCACCGCAGCGAGCGTGGAACCGGCCGACGACGTTAGTTGGCAACGTCAGCGGGCTTGGAACTACAACTATTTATAGTAAGCTACGCAATGCTCATGCATAGTGTGTATCGTCATCGCGTATTGTTGGTAACTGCTGTTGCGACGCGCGCTATGGCAGCGGAGGCGTTCTACGACTCGCCACAACACTGCGTTTGGGTCAACAGGAAACTCCAACCCGACGAGTATTCCCATGCCCTGTTATACGTGTCATACAAAGAAATAGGGCAGGTGCTCAGTTGACGGTCAAACAATACTCCGGCAAAACTTACACTTCTAAGTATGTGCAGTAGCACGCGTGTTGCTCGCGGGGTCGATATTGAAGTGTGTGTTGAGATTCTACTCTTCCCGAAGGCGAGAACTCTTTTAATGGGCCTTTGTGGGGTACCACCGTATACGAGTATCGGCATTGGTGACGTCGCTCGGTAAGGTTCTTCGCTTTGTAGGAAAACTATGGTGTGTTCCATTGCGCTCGGTAAGGTTCTTCGCTTTGTAGGAACACTATGGTGTGTTCCATTAAAAAAAAAAGCAGAAGTACCTGGTACAGCTGAGAAAAAAACAACTGCGTTCTCAAACCAGCATACACGCAACGCTATCTGCTGTACTGTCGAGGGCTCTCGTATGATATGTACGGCATGCATACCAGGTACGGATGCAAATTTCTCTCAACATGCATCATAGTTTTCCTCAACTTTACAGCTTTTGTACAACCCTGCGGAGTACTGTTGAGTAGCTAGTATTCTTGAGCCATCTGTAGTATTCTCGAGCCATCTGGCGTCTATAAATATGACGCCAACGACCAAAGACCCGATGGCGTTTGACTTTGCAGTGAGAACGGAGGCGAGTTTTAAATGCCGCCCCCCCTAAAGCTCTGCAGTAAGAGTAGACCTGGCGGGCGCGCTTTAAAAAAACATTTCAATAATGAGTCTCACCGCTGGAAGTGGGAATGGACGTCAGGGCCACCAGCCCCAGAAGCACGTACCCGAATCGCATGATTTCGACTTTGCCCTTACTACGCACCTACGGGTTTGGCTGAGAGACAAGAGAGGGCGTACGCCGCAGCAGACAGAAAGGGACATGTCGGGCAGATATAATGTCGTTAGGTATCCATACGTTGCAACAGAATGGTTCAACCGAGCGCACTGCTGAATGCGCTTCATCAGATTCATGACACCACACTGTCCGCCGACAAGATACATGATAATAACAAATGAACACGACGTGAGATACGGGAAAAGAAAATTCCTCTTAATATAATGAGCGCGGGATTCAAGGCGTCATGGAATCAATCGTGCTCGCGGGTCTGTAAATTCTACGATGGTCACCAATATGAGGGTTACCTGTTCCCCCGAATTGGTGATTTCGCAGTGTAAAATTTCCGATCCCTGTAGCAGCCTTTTATTGCTACGACCGACGTACTGGCGAGCATTTTCTTTCTGAATCATGAAGAGACATATTCAGGCCAAAGGATAGACCGTACCAGAGGCCGCCTTTGTATACCAGGCATGCTGGAGACGTCTCTACCGGCGGCAAGTAAGTGTTGGAAATCGCGCCAAGAAATATGCCATACGTTTTTTGTCCATTCCATTTATTATCTTCGCACTTCCGTCTTTCTCCCTCCCTAGTCGTAACTCAGATCCGGGGTCACAAAGTAGGCTCCTCTCCCTCCTCCCCCACTACGGTTCTTGCCTTGCATTTTTATCGCGAGAATATTTCAGCACTTTCTTCCCTCGTCAACTCTCGTCGAATTTTGCTTACCCACGCTATATCTCGACAGACGGTATCATTTGAGAATAAAAACCTCCATGGGGAGAATCGAACCCTCGACATCTGGGCCTGCAGGCTTCGTGGCTACCAGTTAGACCACCGGGGCGACCGGCTCTATATAGTAGAGTGTTTGCGCAAAAGTCTTTTCAGAAAATATTTTTCTGGACGCTAAAAAAAGTGAATTTCCTTTCCCTCACGATTTCTTAGTGTTTGCGCAAAAGCAAATTAAAAAAAGACTTTGCAAACCCTTCGTGCCGTGTGAAACAGGGAAGCGGGTGAGCACGGGGAGACAAAAACGAAGAAACAAAAAGGAATTCTAGACCAGCACAGCAGTACGAACGTACGTATGTACGTGAGACTTGTGGTACCAGGTACCAGGTGCATCCTATAGCAAAACAGCAACGAATACAAGCCAGCGTATATATCAACAGCAACAGCAACCCAGCATCGGCGGCAGCCGCTGTATACCCAGATAGCAAGCAGAAGCAGCAGCAGCACAGTTAGCAGCAGCTACTCGTATTCTCCTAGGGGTGGCTAGGGTCAGCAGCAGCAGCAGCAGCTCAACAGCAGTAGTAGCTCAGCAGCAGCAGCAGCTCAGCAGCAAGCGGCTTCCGCTTTTGCAACTTTCAAAGCATGGGATCAGCTTTTTTTCTTATTATTTTGCTGCTGCTGAGCTTCGCTGTTCGAGCCTACGCGTGCCAACGCTACGATTCAAGCACGCCCGATCCCCTCGCACATCGGCGCAGTCGCCTCCGCGCCCGCCGCCGCCGCGCCGCCGCCGCCGCTGCTGCTGCTGCTGCTGCTGCTGCTGTAGCTGCAGCTGCTGTGCTGCCGCCACCACGGTCGTGTTACGGAGATGGTACAAGACTTTTCATGCTGTATCATAGGGAGGTATACAGACAGGCAGCACGTACGAGTACCAATTTCTGATCGAGGCACCTTTCACGACGACACCAAGTGGGCGGGTGCCGCAGCAGCGGCCCGACGTGACAGCCCAACGCCACTCGTCCGTGCCATACCCCAGCCTACACCTTTTGAGCCTCGAGGCGCTCCGCGGTTAGTTGCCATGTTGTGAGTAGCAGCGCTTTTGTCGGGTGTGCAAGGTACGGCTCCCGGTGGTGTCGATGAGACCCAGTGCGTCGGGTGAAATATCGGTGCGTTGTACGCCAATGAACAGAGAGCACAAAAAGTACCGCAAATTTTGGCCAAATCGTTACTTCTGAAAAGTATTTTCAGGTCGTTTTTTCAGAAAAATACCGCTAATTTTTACCGCGGGTCAATTTTTGGAAAAGTATTTTTCTAAAAAGTCTTTTGCGCAAACACTCTAGTAACAAGGCGAAACAACCATACAATTGTTTAGTTTATATCGCAATTCATCGCCAACGAAAAAACAACTACCGTATATTTCTGTCACATCTCTATATAACAACCGATTTTGCAAATTGGGAATTGCCTTTCCGATTAGAATGAAAATCGTTTTTTTGTATTTTGTTGTTTTTACAAGTTGCATTTCACTCACAATAAACTGCTAACCTAGAATAATTGTTCCTCGATGGTAGGTTTCGACCCACGAACAAAAAATCGAAATCAACCAGCTCGTAAAACAGAGGATAGAGGAGAATTACCATTTATGGATGAGGTACCTCGCACCTCGCCCATAAACCAATTTTTTTTAGATCTTCGATATCTTGAGACTGTCGATGCCGATTTCGAGTTTTGTTTTTGTGGCATCGACTGCTGTCACAACTAACAATAGTTTACAGTGTGAATTTTGACTTGTGAGGAAAGTGCATCTCTTACAATTCGAAAAACATTAGTTTCGATTTTCATCATCATCGGAAAGGCAATTCTCAATTAGCAAAATCGGCTGTTACATATATAGGGGAAGGGAGAAGCACGGCACGTATTTGTTTTTTGTTTCTTGATACAATGTTTAAAAATAAAAGGGCAGCGGCCAAAAACAGGTACACCTGGTCCGTTCGGGGCCAAAAACAGGTACAGACTAAAATCAAGTTTAAAACGCATCCCACGAACCTGTCGTTCCTTGCAACGCAAAGTAGAGTTTTTTCATGTTCTTCGTGCTCGCCCGGTCGCTATGTATACGAGTAGCTGCTATTAATAGTACGAAGAACGAACTCCTGCTGCTGTATGTTCCCTTCTCAGCTTGCGACACCTCTGGTATTCCATGTCAACCACAATCCCGAAGGGGAGCCTTCTATCTCGTATTATTTCGGCGGAGGTGTGCAGGCAGATATGTGTGTGTCGCTCGAGTGGCATGTAGTTCGAGGTGCGAAGGGACAAGGGGGTCTCCGCGTACGTCGGCATTTGTATAGGGGGCATAGGGTGGATTTACCAAGGGCTTCTGATTGGCTTAAAAACGACAAAAAAAGGTGAAAGTCAAGCAGAGTAGACAAATTCAGGTATACCTGGGTTTTAAAGTGGCAAAAACCGGTACAACGAGTTTTGAACCAATGGCAGGGCACGTGGAGTGCGTTTTTGACTTAATTTTAAGTATGTACCTGTTATTGGCCGCAACCGGACCAGGTATACCTTTTTTTGGTCGCTGCCCAAATAAAATGTTCGACCGATTGAACGGTTGAAGCTCAACTTTGAAAGCTGCGCGATAAGACGATATACACATATACACGCTCGTTGGGCGTGCTTGTTCTATATTCCATTTTACAATACTACATACAGTAGTGTGATGTTTGTGAGATAAATCTACGAATATCTATATAGGAGCCTCTTATACAATTATCAGCTCTATGAAGGTGAAGAGCATTATACTAAGATTTACTTGTGTTTATAATTCAAGTATTCTTATATATCATAAGTGAGTATGATTATATAATATTTGGTAGCATAAAGAGAAGTGGTAGACGTACAATCCTTATCTACAATAGTGCACACGATAAAATACCCCATACAGCTTGAAAATATATATGGTATGACCCGGGGGGGGTTATCAGCATCTACGACGAAGACCTCAATACGAAGACATCTGTATTTTTATCAAACATAAATACTTTTTATTTTTATTTTTCCATCCCATTTATTATCTTCGCACTTCAGAATTTCTCCCTCCCTAGTCGTAACTCAGATCCGGGGTCACAAAGTAGGCTCCTCTCCTTCCTCCCCCACTACGGTTCTTGATTTGCATTTTTATCGCGAGAAGGTTTCAGCACTTTCTTCCCTCGTCAACTCTCGTCGAATTTTGCTTACGTTACCCACTCTATAATATGCGCTCTCGACAGTCGGTGTCATTTTATAATAAAAACCTCCATGGGGAGAATCGAACCCTCGACATCCGGCCCAAAACGCTTCGTGGCTACCAGTTAGACCACCCGGGCGACCGGCTGTACGTAGGTATGTTTATTTTCGATTGACAGTATTAAAAATATTCTCGAAAGTTACATGCAAACCCAGTTTGTATTATATCTTACAAGATAGACACACGTTCCCTGAATTCTACAGCCTCAGATTGTGCTCTCATAAGGGGTGCATCCTGCATGATCAGGACAAACAAAACCCGTAAGTACGCGCGATCGAAGTATCAAACTCAGCTACAGCACATATACATCAAAGATGAGTTTCGACGAAATCCTCGATCTCACAGCTAGCTGTTTCTATTTATAAACTAAGTAAAGATAGTACGGGCTGGATCCAGAGAGAAACAGAAGATAGCTTCTTCGGGAAATAAAAACGGAATACATCACTTTCTCGAACACTACAGATATCGACATGACGGCATCGCCAAGGGGAACACATCGGTGAAGAGATTTTTGGCGTACGAGTTGTAGTTCGCGAGATATGGTCATATTGGTATTATTTAGGGAGGCGTTCTATTCCACAGGGGATAGCTTTCCTGCGGTAATCCTATAGTAAAACCAATATAATAGTATTCAGGCCATATATCGGTCAATACGCCGACGAATTCGACTTTATAAGTCGACAGATCGCATCAACAAGGGGGAGAAGTCCATGTCACGTTTTTGCTTCCTGCGAGCCTTTCAGGCTGTGGTACGAACCGCCTGCCAAATTACTAGGAAAATGTATTGAGCAAATTTGAAACCTTAGGGGAAAAATTACACTTCGCGGAAATCACTTTTGCACCCTGGTTTTTTAGAGTTGCGAAACAAACATTGGCGAGGTTGTTCTTCACAACATTACGGAGGGCTCCAAGGCTGGCCTATATAAAAAAAAAATGTAAGATGAGTCATAGGGTCAAAGTTGCTAAACAATCCGCGAAAAAATTGAAACAAACTACGTACAGAGGTAAAAAAAACGAAAATAAAAAAGACCAGGCCTACGTTTTTTCGTACTTTCATGAACAACACCCCTGCCAAATTTCGTTTTCCAACTCTCAAAAACCAGCGTGCAAAGTTGCGAAGATGGAATATTATGTTTCTTCCTGGAACCAGCTCGTAGTAGTTGATACTCAGTTCTGGTGTTTGTTTGCTTCCGTTGCCTCTGTCTTTTCCTTTCGTCGTCGGTTTTCCTCCGTTTGCGTCGTTTGGGATATACGAATACTGGATATAATATATATACAAGAATTGCCTGACACATTTCCGGGGGACGGAAGACACGTTTTCAATATTTTTATTTTTAATTTCTTGTGTTTAACCTTTTTTTTTCATTTCCGCCTTTTTTTTAACTTGTATTACTCTCTTTTACCCATTGTATTGCTATTAATAGCAGGGGAGGTCGTGCCTGTCGTATATGGCATTGCATTGTCTGCCCTCTGCTTCCAGAATTGCAACGTAGTATCTCCGTGTCGTGGCTTTGTGAACCACATAACGTAGATATCTGTGACGTGGTTTTGTGGCGACCTAATCGTGTTGGTACCTCTCTCCAACACTGACTGGATTTTGTTAAGTTGAGAAAATGGTTTTGGGGGAGTTTTTGTTTTGGCCAGGGTGTCATCAAAAATGGCGATTTTTTTTTTTTTTTAATTCTGCTGGACTTCTCGTTTCGTGAATTTGGTCCCAAGATTTTAACCTTTAGGTCGTTTGTCTATTCGTATACCTGGTACATATATATATATATATCTGCACATTAAACCTTCTTTTCTACCCGTCGACATCCAGCACACCCAGTGTCCGTGCCGATTCTTCATCCTAAAAAGGTACCAGTTATGTGGTCACAAAACTACGACACAGAGATACTACGCTCAGTGCAGTAAGCAGAGCAGACAATGCAATGCCATATACGACAGGCAAGACCTACCCTGCTAGCAATCCAGGTGCATGCGAGAGAAAAAGAAAAAAAAAAGCGAAAAAAAGCTCGGAGGAAAAATAATAAAAAGTAAAGGGCTTTAGCCAAAATCAGGTACACCTGGTCACTTTGGTGCCAAAAACAGGTACTACACTAAAACCCAAGTACAAATCACACGCTAGGACACCTCTCGTTGGCCAGCCTCACATCGTACCTGATTTTGGCATGAAATGGTCAGGTACACCTGGATTTGTCTACTTTGTTTAGCTTTCAAATGATTTTGGCGAATTTTGAACAAATCAGAGGCCATACGTACACTGTCTCCTATACGCCCGACACGAAGACATCACCACACTACGTACATACGCGCGCATACATCACAATGGACCTGTTGTAATATACCAGGTATTACGTGCTGCTGCTTGCCGACACGGTACGGAGAGCGAGCAGTTCAGTCTCAAATTAATTCGATGTTTTGTTCGTATGCTATCAATGTGGCTACGACTATATACTCTCGTTGGCCAGCCTCACATCGTACCTGATTTTGGCATGAAATGGTCAGGTACACCTCGATTTGTCTACTTTGTTTAGCTTTCAAATGATTTTGGCGAATTTTGAACCAATCAGAGGCCATACGTACACTGTCTCCTATACGCCCGACACGATGACATCACCACACTACGTACATACGACCCGCCACAACGACTACAGAACGTGTCATACGCGCGCATACATCACAATGGACCTGTTGTAATATACCAGGTATTACGTGCTGCTGCTTGCCGACACGGTACGGAAAGCGAGCAGTTCAGTCTCAAATAAATTCGATGGTTTTGTTCGTATGCTATCAATGTGGCTACGACTATATACATACGTACCTGGTACAAGAATACGGAAATACACGTCGTAGGTCGTAGGAGTGAGTGTGATCACGAAATCAATGAAAGCATACGACAGATATTAATACCCGTACTGAAAATAACATACAACATTTATCAAGAGTTCAAGAGTTTGGAGGACACACACGTTCGCTATCATTCTGCTGTTCAGGCGCAAATTCAAAAGTATGTTTGATTATTTCTCACAGCCAAAAAGTCCTGAAAAACACCGTTCGTGGGGTGCGTTTTTTACTTGGTTTTAGTATATACCTGATTTTGGCTCAAACGGATCAGGTATACCTGATTTTGGCAGTTGCCCAAAAGTAAACATACTGACGCAAATCAACAATCAAGCAACCAAACAAAAGCATGACAAAATAAAAGAAATATATACATATGCATGAAGCGAGGCTCCTATATAATACTGTACCAGACATAAGAAAAATAATTAACCTGAAAATCTGCACACACACTCTGCCTTAGTACGCAAATCGGCACCGTCACGAGTGGGTGTGCTGGGTGTCGACGGGTAAATAGAAAGGACGGGAAAACACGCACACACGCATGTCCAACAGATTGCAAAGCTGAGTTTCAGGGGAAAAAACGATCCCACAGCTGATGATAATTATGTTAATCATAAAAAAAATGTATATTAAAATCATTATATCGTAAAGGTTTTATTTGTATAGCATATATATATGTAAAAATGTTTCCCCGTCGTACGACGCATTTTAGCATATTCTTACTCAACAAGGTATTTCTTATTAGTGTACGTAAAGGTTACCTGGTATGTTTTTGAAATATATCTAAATAAATGTAATCCGGTGGCGGCTATACTACTATTTAATACCATAATGGTATATATTTGTACATGTAGCTCAGGGGTGCCCGCCCCCCCCTTTACCTGGTGTCCGTGCCGTGTTGCGTGTGTGTGTGTTCTTCACATTAAACCTTCCTTTCTACCCGTCGACATCCAGCACACCCTGTGTCCGTGTCGATTCTTCATCCTAAAAGGGTACCAGTTCTATGGTCACAAAACTACGACAAAGAGATACTACGTACGCTCAGTTTGCGTACTGAGGCACGGAGTGTGCAGAGTTTGAGGTTCGTATTTTTCATGTCTGGTATCATATAGGAGACTCGCTTCATACGACAAACGACCTCGTGCGCAGCAGTTAAAATGTGGGAACCGAATTCACGAAACGAGAAATCCTGCAGAGTTAAGTTGGTAACGAATGGGTGGCGCTTCCTACTCAACTCTGCTTCGCCTTCGTGCCAAGCACGAAAGACGAAGGGCACTAAAAGTAAACATTCATCAATCGCTATGTGTGTCTTCGCATTAAACCGTTATTTCTACCCGTCGGCATATAGTACACCCGTCAAGACGACCCCCACCGCGCATCAATGTTGTAGCTGCTTCGAACGCGGCACTGCTGTTATGATGTGTTTGGCTTCGTTTTCCGCTTTTGTTCGCCTCTCGTTCTTATCCCTGTCACAAGGAACTACTACAGCAGTAGTAGTGTAACTGGCTTGGTGGATGGCGAGCTCGATATTTTTCCTGGTTATTTCTGGTGGTCGTTCTTTCTTTCTTCCGTTTTTTTCCTACTTACGTTATTTGCCTGGGTGTACGAGTATTGCCTTTCGCGGCTCCTCCAGGCACGACAGCGATGCTATAACCCATCCGATCAATACCTCTTTTTTTTTGCCGTGGTCGCTTTTGCCTTTGTTGTTTACTGGTATATGGGTACGATGTATAGAGAGGTTTAATTAAGACATACGATGCTCGTCGTATATACATTAATTAGTTTTCACCTTCGGAGTACCCGTTAGGGGTTATGGGAGATAAAATCATCTCGCCAGGGAATCCAATGGTTGACATTATCGAGATTCTGAAGGATATAAAAAGCAATGGAATGACAGCGCGCGTAAATCCGCTCTGCAGGGCGAATTTACGAGATCTGCACACTTTTTGTTTTAATTCAACACTAACCCTAACTCTAACCCCTTAACCACGGCATCGAGTGGTATATCGTGGGTTGTGTTAAGGTTAGGGTTAGTATAAGTGATAAAAAAAAATTAGAATGTAGAAAAAATCACACACAAGAAAAAAGTATACAAAAAGCAAGGCAGATCTCATAAATCCGCCCTGTCACAAAACTATGACACAGATACTCCGCTCAGTGCAGAAGCAGAGCAGACAATGCAATGCCATATACGACAGGCATGACCTGCCCTGCCAGCAATCCAGGTGCATGAAAGAGAAAAACAAAATATAGAATGGGATGACAAATCAGGTCGCACTTTCGTGTTTACTCGAAAACAGAGTCTGGGCGGGGTATAGAGTTCCTCTGCTGAAACATCAGAAATGAAGGGGTGCGGTTCTACCTTTAGCGTGTATGTATCTACACATGTATTACATTGTATACTTCGTATATATGTATGTATGCATGTGTCTCGCGGGGGTATCTTGTATATATCACGTTTTTGAGGAACCCCGAGATACGTGTGTGCATATACAGAAAATGGAACTTGAATTTGTTTGTTTTTATCCATCCCATATATTATCTTCGCACTTCTGTCCGTCTCCCCCCAAGTATTCGCAACTCAGAGCCGGTGTCACAAAACAGAGTCTTCTTCCTCCTCCCCACTACGGTTCGTGCCTTGATTTTTATCGCGCAGAGGGTTCAGCATCCCCAACGCTCGTCGGTTTTCATCGAATTTGTCGACTTCACGCTGTCGCGCTTTCCGCTATTGATAGCCAATATACCTTGATATACCTGGTATGGTTTGCCAGAAAACGTCCCTACGAGCACGAGTAGGTTGTCTGATTGTTGGTTTGCTTCATTATGTTTATTGTTTTTATTTATGTACAGAACTGGTACCTTTGTAGGATGAAGAATCGGCACGGACACTGGGTGTGCTGGATGTCGACGGGTAGAAAGGAAGGTTTAATGTGAAGAACACATACACCCAGTGTCCCCATCCTAAAAAGGTACCAGTTATGTATACATAGGGGTAAAATACTCTCCCCCCTCCTCTGAACGGCGGGATACTTGGGACGTCGGTACCGTATACGGCCGTACGTTGACCTAACCGCTTCGTTTCGATACCTGGGGATTCCGAAACCAGGGAGGCGCGTTTTTTAGGGACGCACGCTCAAGCGTTTCTATAAAAAGAAACGTTACAAGGGAAATTCGGAAATTCGAACCCGTATCCTAGACGACGTCAAATGTCAGGGTGTTACCTACTGAGCTAGAAATATAGGGGTAAAAAGATCGATCGAATACCCAGTCCACGCAAGTCGACGAGGGAAGAAAGTGCTGAAATCTTCTCGCGATAAAAATGCAAGGCAAGAACCGTAGTGGGGGAGGAGGGAGAAGAGCCTACTTTGTGACCCCGGATCTGAGTTACGACTAGGAAGGAGAGAGAAAGGAAGGGCGAAGATAATAAATGGGATGGACAACTAAAAAACACTGGGCGGAATGCGACGCAAGTCGACGACGGAAGAGAGTGCTGAAATCTTCTCGCCATAAAAATGCAAGGCAAGAACCGTCGTGGGGGAGGAGGGAGAAGAGCCTACATTGTGACCCCGGATCTGAGTTACGACTAGGAAGGAGAAAGAAAGGAAGGGCGAAGATAACAAATAGGATACGTAGACAAATACAAAAAAAAAATGTAATGCTTAAAACATTTATCTACGATACGTACGATTTTATTGTTCTGCGTTGTGCGTTGCATCGTGTGGATTTTGTTTGCCTGAGTGATTCTTCCACGTCACAAGTTTTTTTTGGAGCCTGTCCTGGGAGAACGAAATATTAATAGCTGTATATTTCGCGATGAGTTCATGTGAGAACAACACCAACAATAGACTATAGTATATATACGCGGTAAGTACGTGTGATATTATACCCTTGGGACCCGCAGAAAAAACGGCACCTCATGCCCTTCAGACAAGCGAGTTTCCACGAGTCATTGCAGCGTCTACACAACAATGTCATATATACTACAAACAGTACCTCTTGGGAGAAGACGGGGGACGTAATTCATACCAAGCTCAACAAACCCTTGGGATCTGAATCCTCTGTGACTTAACTTAAACTCGTGAATCGTTGGCTGAGCATGTGGGACTTGCATACCCTTGGAACCAGCGACTACTCTCTTGTATCGGCTCCGCGTACGCTTGCGACTAGGTCTTCTACTGCAAAATGGCAAGGCCGACTGACTATCCTGTGTCCCTATGACAGCGACTGACTACTATACTATGACCGTTGCCAAGTGCTGCATGCAGTCTTCTGCGAAAAGGAACCAAGTGCGATTACAACATAGTTGTCCCCCAAGCTTGGACCCAACTCCTTCTGCGCTCTTTTCAGACCCCCAGAGCGAGGACGCAATACAGCATTCAAAACACGCAACTCGCGAAGGATCTCCGTACAGCAGCAGTAGTAGTAGTAGTAGTAGCAGTAGTAGTAGTAGTAGTAGTAGTAGTAGTAGTAGTAGTAGTACCGTTACGCCAGATAGTCACGAAATCAAAAATGCACCCCCACTCACCTCTTGCCAGGCCGTGCCACTCCCGATGATATCTGTGTCGCAAACTATTGCTGTTGTGTTTTGTGATTTTGTAGGTCTTTGTGTTGTTGTGGCGGCGTGTGGGAGTCCCGCTTGCTGTGCGGCTGCTCTGCGTGTGTTCTTTACATTAACCCGTTATGTCTACCTGTCGACATCCAGCATTCTCTTTCGTGCAGGTGCTGGATTGCCAGTAAGGTAGGTCGTACCTGTCGTATATGGCATTGCATTGTCTGGTATGCTTACTGCATTGCAGCGTACGTAGTATCTCTGTGTCGTAGTTTTGTGGCCGCATACTAACTGTTATTTCTAAAGGATGAAGAATCGGCACGTACA
The DNA here is from genome assembly GCA_008828725.1 of Saccharina japonica. NCBI lineage: Eukaryota > Phaeophyceae > Laminariales > Laminariaceae > Saccharina > Saccharina japonica. The sequence goes on from MEHQ01004319.1 coordinate 34,526, forward strand.
CTGGATGTGTGTGTGTGTTCTTCACATTAAACCTTCCTTTCTACCCGTCGACATCCAGCACACCCAGTGACCGTGCCGATTCATCATCCTAAAAAGGTACCAGTTCTGTGGTCACAAAACTACGACACAGAGATACTACGCTCAGTGCAGTAAGCAGAGCAGACAACGCAATGCCATATACGACAGGCAAGACCTACCCTGCTAGCAATCCAGGTGCATGCAACAGAAGATGTGCTGGACGTCGACCGTAGAAAGGACGGGTTAATGTGAAGAACACACACAGTAACAACCGCCGATTTTCCTGATTGACAATTTGCCTTTCCGATGAGTTTTTTTTTTTTTTTTTTTTTGTCCATCCCATTTATTATCTGCGCCCTTCCTTTCTCTCTCCTTCCTGGACGTAACTCAGATCCGGGGTCACAAAGTAGGCTCTTCTCCCTCCCCCCCCACTACGGTTCTTGCCTTGCATTTTTATCGTGAGAAGGTTTCAGCACTTTCTTCCCTCGTCGACACGGTGGGATTCGATCCTGGGTACCAATGGTAGTAGTCTTTGAAGCTGACCACTACACTACCGGGGCGACCGGCAGAATGAAAATCAGAAACATTGGTTTTTGAATTGTAATAGATGTTGTTTGTTGTTGTTTTTCTTCACATTAAACTCGTTTCAGTTGCTAATCCCTATAGTCTGATCTAGCAAGATCACGGCCCGTGGTCACAAAAGTGCTAGAGCCATCAGAGAATCCTAAAGAACACGTACACTTAGCAGGGAAAGGATACACAAGTCCGAAGAGGTACACCTAAAATCCCTACAGCATGTTATGCGTGTCCAAAACTGAACTACACGCCCGCAATCTCCATTCGACTACAGCAGCATCCCCCCCCTCCCACTCTTTACCAATGAATTTGCCATGTGCTTCCCTCACAGTCCAAATTTACACTGTAAACTATTGTCAGTTGTCACAGCCGTCGATGACACAACAAAAATCGAAATCGGCATCGGCAGTCTCAAAATATCGAAGATCCACGAAAATCTGGATTTATGAGCGAGGTACCCCGCCCATAAATGCCAGTTCCCTTCTATCCTCTGTGTTACGAGCCTGTCAAGGTTGATTTAGATTATTTATTCGCGGGTCGATACCTACCATCGAGGAATATATGTATTCTACTGTAGGTTAATGTTTTATTGTGCGCGAAATAAAACTCGTGGAAAACAACAAAGTATTAAAACCGATTTTCATTCTCATCGGAAAGGCAATTCTCAATCAGGAAAATCGGCTGTTCAGTGTCTGGGGCGACTCTTCATTCTAGCAAGATACAAGTTCTAACATCTGTGGCCACAAAAACAGAGCATTGTTTTATTGTTTTTCCATCCCATTTATTATCTTCGCACTTCCGTCTTCCTCCCTCCCTGGTCGTAACTCAGATCCGGGGTCACAAAGTAGGCTCCTCTCCCTCCTCCCCTACTACGGTTCTTGCCTTGATTTTTCTCGAGCAGAGGGTTCAGCCTTTCCAACGCTCGTCGATTTTCATCGAATTTTGCTAACTCACGCTCTCACGCTTTCCGCTATTCAAGATAGTTTTTGCAAGAAAAAGTCCCTCCGAGCATGCACTCGGCGGGGCTCGAACTCACGATCTCGACGCTAACAGGCTTCGTGGTTACCTGCTAGCCCACCGGGGCGACCTACTATGGATACCCTATAAAGATCTTTCGTGACAGGTTGCAACAATGCTGTACGCAGCTGTAAGCAGAGCAGATAATAAAATGCCATGTCAGATCTCTGCTCCGGGGGAGACGCACGACACTTTCTTTGTTGTTTGTTTCTTTGTTTCTTTGTTTGTTTCTTTGTCTGTTTTTTGTATTATTTACGGGGTATTTCGTTTTTTTCCCTCTTATATGGATATTACAGGAGTAGGTCACTTGGGGCCGGCCTGCCTGTTTATACCAGGTACATAGTGAGAAGTCCCTGCTGTCAAGAGCAACCACAACTTTTGCCTTTGTTTTTTCTTGTCCTTCCGTATTTTGGTATTTTCTTAGGTTTTCTTCGATCGTTTAGCGACGTACGTACAGTCGGGGTCCCCCAATAAGGCGGTTTGAGTAAGGCGGTATCCCGATATAAGGCAGTCAAAATCGCTTGGCACGACTGAGGAATCGCACTCATAACCAGGAACGAATAAGGCGGCTTCCCTCTATAAGGCGGTCATATTGCTCTGCCACACCACCGCCTTATTGAGGGACCCTTACTGTACCTAGGTACGTACGCACGTTTTTTTTTTTTTTTTTTTTTGGAACGTACGCACGTACTTCGTATTAAATTTTGTTTTTGTTATCCCCTCTTCTATTTGCCGTCTTCCGTGTGTGGCACAAAGACGAAAGGGAATTGAGTAGGAAGCGCCGCGCATCCGTTGTATGGGTGGCGCCCGAGGGAATGGAGACAGGGGGGGCGGGCGGTTCGTAGGGAAACCGCGGCTGACGAAAGCACGAAGGAGACGGCAGGCAAGGTAGCAAGGTACCAGACCGACTACTGCAGTAGCTGGTAGAACCTGTCTGTACTACAGGTACAAACCAGCCTCGAATGTTTGGAAGGTACTTTTGGTGTGGTTTGATTGCCTACCCTTTCCTGTTGTTTTTAGTATTGCTTTGTTTATTGCGTTGTTTTCATTTTTCATTATTTGATACCAGTATTATTTTGCTGTCACATCTGCTCCGGGAGAAGCGCGACACTTTTATTTTCGCCGTTTGGTATAGTTTTTGTTCGTTTGTTGATCTGTGTTGGGGTAAAGCACAATTCGACGAGAGTTGGCGGGGGAAGAAAGTGCTATTTAATTAAATCTTCTCGCGATAAAAATGCAAGGCACGTGTGTGTGTGTGTTCTTCACATTAAACCTTCCTTTCTACTTTCTACCCGTCGACATCCAGGGTGTGCTGGATGTCGACGGGTAGAAAGGAAGGTTTAATGTGAAGAACACACACACACACACACACACCCAGTGTCCGTGCCGATTCTTCATCCTAAAAAGGTACCAGTTCTGTGGTCACAAAACTACGACACAGAGATACTACGCTCAGTGCAGTAAGCAGAGCAGACAATGCAATGCCATATACGACAGGCAAGACCTACCCTGCTAGCAATCCAGGTGCATTGCGGCCGACTATATCTGTGTCGTAGTTTTGTTACCACATAATAACTGGTATATCTCTAAAGGGTGAAGAATCGGAACAGGCACTGGGTGTGCTGGGTGTCAACGGGTAGAAAGGACGGTTTAATGTGAAGAAAACACACATATAAACCAATTAGGTCCGGTAATCCGACCAGCCACGTGTCCCGGATGGCGCCGTCGGTCGAAACTTCTTAAAAAATATGCCGGCTATCCCATGTCTCCGGAAGGTTGCGGTGCAGCTCGTGACGGCCGGTCACACGCTCTGCCCAGCACTCTCTTGTCCTCGTCTCGGCCTGGTCGGCCTACCTGTCCTCGCGCATACTCTGCGTCCAACAACCTACCGTTGATGTAGCTCAAGTCAAGGAGAGCAACCTGCTCAAGTGCGTACATAGGAGGACGAGGTCTTGCACCCTCCAACGACCCGCCCGGAACATTGTGCCCTCATCTCGCTCATTTTGTTTAGATTATTCACACGGCTAGATTACTAGCAGGGTAGGTCGCGCCTGTCGTACATATCGTACATATATACAAGGTTCCCCTTCGGGTTGTTGGTCACTCGAAGTCCCGGGGGTGTCGCAAGTGGAAAATAGATCGCACATGTTTCATGATTCTCTTTTTGAAGCAAACCGTAGCATAGACTGCTGCATATAAAAAGTAGTAGCGACGGCCATTCCTAACGAACCAAATGTGACGAGAAAATATGATATCGTATCTGAGGGACAGGTCGCCCCGGTAGAGTAGTGGTCAGCTTCAAAGACTACTACCATTGGTACCCAGGATCGAATCCCACCGTGGTGAGAGATTTTGTCTTTATTTAAAAAAATAAAAAGGAACCAATTGCTGAGAGCGCCTTCGTGGCGTGGGTAGGCGGAATCCGACGCGAGTCGACGAGGGAAGAAAGTGCTGAAACCTTCTCGCGATAAAAATGCAAGGCAAGAACCGTAGTGGGGGGGGAGGGAGAAGAGCCTACTTTGTGACCCCGGATCTGAGTTACGTCCAGGAAGGAGAGAGAAAGGAAGGGCGAAGATAATAAATGGGATGGAAAAAAAAAAAAAAAAAAAAGTGGGCTCCCGGCTTTAAGAAAGTTCAGTTTGGTGTCCAGGCTCAACGAGTTAATTTGTTTCCGAAGTCGATCTATCTATTTTGTGCAGGATTTGAAGTCGATCCTACAGCAGTGGTAAGCTGTATTTCTAAAGTCTCGTGAATCTTGATGCCATTTTGTGATTTGACCTATAAAAAACTAAAAAAGCGAAGTTACGATCTGCAACATTATTTTTGTCGTGGCTATACTGTTTTGTAGTAAATGCGCCTGATGCAGGTACTTCGTGTGTAATCCACGCAACCCAATGGCATATCCAGAGACCCGTATAATGGCCTATATAGCTAACTATGTCGCGTACACCGATTGCGGACAGCAATCGGCTCCCCAATGCATCCGCTAGGCGCTGGTGAGCGAGCAGCACGTGGCGACCTCGAAACCTCGAGAAGGCGGCACAGCGCAACCAAAAACGAAGCAAAATATCCCGAGAATCCGGGCGAGGCCGGGCAGACGACCTGTGAGATTGACATCTCGCCAGCCGGGCCACGCCGGCGGCGCGAGAGATTGAAATATCACAGGCCATGTCGGGATTCGGTCCGTGACTTGAACATGTACTACTAGCTGTTGCCCGACGAGTCCCGCCCCGGTCCTAGATAAGAGTATTTACTACTTAATAACACTTTTTGGGCGGGTACCCTGGAACGCGTTTAGCAGCCGAGTACTCGTCTAAGGGTACCCGTCGACCAGCTGGGTACCCGGGTGCCCGGGGCCTAAATTATCGGCGAGTAGGAAGTGTTATCCATACCCCTGACGGGTATTAGCTTTTTTGTTGTTTTCAATCGCTGCTGTCCTGCGCGGGTACTTTAACTACTACGTCATAGCACCTTTTGGGCGGGTACCCTGGTACGCGTTTAGCAGCCGAGTACTCGTCTAAGGGTACCCGTCGAACAGCTGGGTACCCGGGACCTAAATTCTCGGCGAGTATGAAGTGTTATCCATACCCGTGACGGGTATTAGCTGTTGTGTTGTTTTCAATCGCTGCTGTACTGCGCGGGTACTTTAAACAGTAATACAATCAGAGGGAGAGGTTTTCCTGGAATGTCATACATCAAACATACACAGACGCATACACAAGAAGAGACAAAACGCAGCAAAGCAGTACTTATTAATAGTAGCTGTTACAACTAGACCTGTTGGATCCCCCCTGCTACTCGTAGCTGTTCGGCGCACGCAAACAGGACACCATAGCCGTCACAAAGGCAACAATCTGAACATCGGGTAATGCGTGTTCTGCAGCTCCTTCTGCTGTAGTACTGCTGGGCTGTTCGATTAACGGCGCCTTGGCTGCTCTGTACTTTGTAATCAAGACTAGAGACACGTACCCGTAAAGTGATACTGTACCAAACTACTACTGGTATTCGTATTATACGTATGCAGATCGGCCTATCGTTCGTAGATAAAGAGGTAGATATGATACTTCGCGGTATGCATACTGTACATATGTACTCGTAGATCTCTGTAATGTATGTGTACTCTACGTAGTTTCCAAAACATCGGAACCAAATTACAAATTTACATAAAACGCGCGTGTAAATTTCCAAACGTCTCGTACAACTGCTACTACTGCTGCACACAGCCCACAGAGAGCAGATGCATGCAACATGGTATCAACTACGCTGCACGACGCTTGATGTGTGCCTCGTTTAATATCGGTGTGGTCCTTGTTTTCTCGTGCGTGGTGCGTGCTGTGTGTATTCCGTTCATGCGGTGGGTAAAAAACGAACCATGAAAGTTCATACCCGCGGATGAAAAACCAGTCGTACGACAGGTTTTTTATATGAGTTGCGAGGCGGTGTCAAGTCGGAACGTCTCCCTTGAGCTATTTGCAGGAATTCACGACTTTGAAGGCCCAGAGCACGCCCCACGGGCCTCGGCCGGGACCCGCACGTACGCCGTGGTGTTCACGCGGGCCCTCTGCGTGCCCCACAGCCGATAGCGCGGGAAAAGATCGGCGGCCGGAGATGAAAAGTGAACGTATTCCGGGAAAATGTCCATTTGGTACATATACATATAAATGTATTTATTTTTCATCCCATTTATTATTTTCGCTCTTCTTTTATTATCTCCGCCTCTTTAGTTCTAACTAAGATCCGGAGTCGCTTGGTAGGCTCTCCTCCACCCTGCCCACTACGGTACGTGCCTTTCATGTTTACCGCGAGAATATTTGAGAACTTTCTTCCCTCGTGGACTCTCGTCTGATTGTGCCTACCCACGCTATAAGAGGCGCTCTCGACAGCAGTTACTATTAATAATAGCAAGTAGTTGTGTCTCCATACATGCGGAGATTCGCAACCCTGACTTCAACCTTCTTAGCATTCGTCGCTTGCTGCTGTCGTAGTTTTGTGACCACACACTGACTGTAACTGGTACCTTTTTAGGGTGAAGAATCGGCACGGACACTGGGTGTGCTGGATGTCGACGGGTAGAAATGAAAGTTTAATGTGAAGAACACACACACGTATCAATAAATAGTTTAGCTTTGCTCTGTTTGCGTTGTTTCGTTTCGTTTTGTTTCATTCGATTTGTATTGTCGGTCGCATCTCCTCTGGGAGATGCGCGCCACTTTGTATCTTTTTATTTTGTCACGTTTTTGTTTGGTTGTTCAATGGTTGTATGATTTGTTTTATTAAGAAGGTTTATTTGTATTTCTTTATGTTTTCCTTTTCGCTTTTTTCTCTTATTTTTTACGCTTTTTTTCTTTCATTAACCTGGATTGCTACCAGGGTAGGTCTTGCCTGTCGTATGTGGCATTGCATTGTCTGCCCTGCTTACTGCATCGCAGCGTAGACGCGTACTGTGTGCAGGTTGCACCTGCATTTTTTTTTGTACAGGATGCTGGTTTCAATGTGTGAGGCTGGCCTCTTGGGCCGCATGTTTGTTTTTGGAAAAACGCCACCAAAACACGCGCCGGAGCCGCGTGGCTGCCCCTGCCGACCTCGTGCTCCCCAAGGGGTTGGGGTTCGGGTAAGGGTTAGGGTCAGGGTCAGGGTTAGGGGTGTTTCTGGGGTTGGCTTGGTCTGGGTCGACGGGCAAGGATGAAATTGGCCACACACAGCCTGCAAAAAAACTTTTGCAGGTGCAACCTGCACATAACGCACGCCCGCAGCGTAGTATCACTGCTGTGTCGTAGTTTTGTGACCACATAACTGGTGTTTCTTTAGGATGAAGAATCGACACAGACACTACTATTAATAGGTGTGTGAGGGTATTACCTGCTGAGCTATAGGGGTAAAAGCTCGAGCGATTACCCAGCCCAGGGTAATCCTTATAACACTCTCCCCCCCTCTGAACGGCGGGATATTTGGGACGTCGGTACCGTATACGGCCGTACGTAGACCTACCCGCTTCGTTGCAATACCTGGGGAACCAGGGAGACGTGCTTTTTTAGGGACGCACGCGCAAGCGTTTCTATAAAAGAAACGTTCAAAGTGAGATTCGAACCCGTGTCCTCGACGACGTCAAATGTGAGGGTACTACCTGCTGAGCTATAGGGGTAAACCATCGAGCGATTACCCAGCCCAGGGTAATCCGTATAACATGTGCTGGATGTCGACGGGTATAGAAAGGACGGTTTAATGTGAAGAACACACACAGTACCAACCGCCGATTTTCCTAATTGATAATTAATTGCCTTTCCGATGAGAACGAAAATCGGAAACATTGGTTTTTGAACTGTAAGAAGAGATGTGTGCTTCCCTCACAGTTCAAATTTACATTTGTTGTTGTTGTTGTTGTCTTCGCATTAAACTCGTTTCAGTTGCTAATCCCTATATTCTGATCTAGCAAGATCACAGCCCGTGGTCACAAAAGTGCTAGAGCCATCAGAGAATCCTAAAGAACACGCACACTTAGCAGGGAAAGGATACACAAGCCCGAAGAGGTACACCTAAAAATCCCTACAGCATGTTATGCGTGTCCAAAACTGAACTACACGCCCGCAATCTCCATTCGACTACAGCATCCCCCCCCCCCCCCCCCCTCCCACTCTTTACCAATGAATTTGCCGACTACAGCGTAACTACTGTCTCAAGTGCTGTCTGTACAAAAACACACGGTAGGCGTGGGAACACGATGGAGCACGCAGCTGCTGTCTGAAGTGCTGCCGGAATGACAGTCCGCGGGCACACAGTGAAAAAGAACAGCCAACCAAAGCCATCACATCAATTGACAATTACCCGAATCTATCCTGAACGTCTGTGTTAGGCACAGCATTATAAACATCGACACTGATTAGGAATCGTTCCACACACTGCAAACTATTATTATTGTCAGTTGTGACAGCCGTCGATGACACAACAAAAATCGAAATGGGCAACGACAGTCTCAAAATATCGAAGATCCAAGAAAATCTGGACTTATGAGCGAGGTACCCCGCCCATAAATACCAGTTCCCTTCTATGCTCTGTGTTACGAGCCTGTCAAGGTTGATTTAGAGTTTTTATTCGCGGGTCGATACCTACCATCGAGGAATATATACTCTACTGTAGGTTAATGTTTTATTGTGCGCGAAACAAAACTCGTGGAAAACAACAAAGTACTTAAGACCGAAGGTTATGGTACCACTTTGTGGCTTGTTCATAATCTTATCAGCAACATAGAGTGCCAAAGCAAATGGGTGTACCCCTCGTATGGAGCATAAAGTTGGCCACTATGTTCCCCAAGATTGAAAAATCCAACAAAAAGGGGTGTCTTGCCATCATCTGACCCCTGCGATGATGCCAGGCACAATACGCCATTGTCTTGGTTGGCTCTTTTATTGTTCCGCGGATATATACGATAATACATGCCTTGCACTATATACGAGAACGATACGACGTAGGTATAATTTGTACGTATGACGTACACCGGGTACGTATACGAAAATGATACGTACCAAATTTTGAATACATACGAGTACTATTAATATGTTGTTTTGGCCATAAGGCACTGCTGCTGCACAGCCTTTATCTTTGGTTCGCGAAATAACAGTCGGGAAGAAAAAGAGCCACAAAGTGGTACTATAACCTATAACGTTTGGTCTAACACCGATTTTCATTCTCATCGGAAAGGCAATTCTCAATCATGAAAATCGGCTGTTCAGTGTCTGGGGCGACTCTTCATTCTAGAAAGATACAAGTTCTAATAAATGTGGTAACAAAAACAGGACATATGGATACCCTATAAATATACTCTTTCGTGACAGGTTGCAACAATGCTGTAAGCAGCTGTACGCAGAGCAGACAATAAAATGCCATGTCAGATCTGCTCCGGGGGAGACGCACGACACTTTCTTTGTTGTTTGTTTTTTGTTTGTTTGTTTCTTTGTCTGTTTTTGTATTTTTTACGGGGTATTTCGTTTTTTAATGTTCCTCTTCCATTGGATACTACTAGAGATGGCTCCCGGATTCGTGGGAACCGGGTACCCGGAGGCGGGTACCCGGAATTGTCGGTACCGGTACCGTCCCGGTTCCATTTTCATTACCCGCGGTACTGGGTATACCGGGTACCCGGGTACCCGTTAATAGTTATTAGTTACGCTCCACAGAGCCCCCGATAGACAGCGCACAGCGCACAATGCACAGCATACCCTACCTACCTTCACACAACACGCCATACACACACGAGACCCCTACCAGCTACCAGAGGAATAGAGATGGCTCCCGGATTCGTAGGAACCGGGTACCCAGAGGCGGGTACCCGGAACCGTCGGTACCGGTACCGTCCCGGTTTCATTTGTATTACCCGCGGTACTGGGTATCTCGGGTACCCGGGTACCCGGGTTCTTTCGCATTTTTATTCATTGAGAGAGACGACATGAAGGCTTGTCCTCCCACCTTCCGCCTCACCACGCCTCACCACCCCGCCTGAGGACCGTTCATGCCGCTCAAACACAAGAGTGGAGCAAAATGCACATGTAACCCCGGGTACACGTACGGGAACCCGGGTACCCGGGTACCCGGGATACCCAGTACCGCGGGAACCCGGGACGGTACTGGTCAAATCCCACCGAAGGCGGTACTGGTACCGGTTCCAATTTTCGAATCCGGGAGCCATCTCTAGATACTACAGCAGTAGTCTGAGGTGTGGAAGATTGAAGATTGAACGAAGGCAATCTGGAGTTTGTGGGGAGGTACTGAATCGTTGGCGTGATTTAGAGGGGACGGGGAAGAGGGTCATCATGTTGGGAGGCTGCGGTGAGCGGTTTCACTGGGAGCGCAGAAGAGGCTGGGAAGGGTTGAGATAGAAAGGAAGAATACCAACTATACTGTAGTACGGGGCTCTACTCGTGAGTGTGGGCGAGCAGGGATCTGGCACCTTGGGCCGGCCTGCCCGTTTATACATAGTACGAAGACGCGTGCTACGGTAGAGGTTGCACGTTTTGGCTGAATCGTTTTCTGGACGATCGGGCTCCTTCTCCCAAATTCGTCGAACTTTCATTTGTGGGACGAATAAAGTTTCAGAGTATCCTTCGGTCATGAGGTTTCTCATCCGGCAGCACTTACTTTTATTTTCCTCCAAAACCATGTTTTCGGTGAGGTATGACGCTCCTTAAGTGAGGAGCTCAGAACGAACATAAACCCCAAGAAATGATGCCCCGTAATCCGACCAGCCACCTGCCCTGGAAGGCGCCGTCGGTCGAAACTCCTTGAATAAATGCCGGCTATCCCATGTCTCCGGAAGGTTTTGCGCAGCTCGTGACGGTCGGTCACACGCTCTGCCGAGCACTCTTCTTGTCCTCGTCTAGGGTCTGGTCGGCCTACCTGTCCTCGCGCTTACTCAGCGTCCAACACCCCACCGTGGTTGTAGCTCAAGTCAAGGAGAGCAACCTGCTTAAGTGCGTATATAGGAGGACGAGGTCTTGCACCCTCCAACGACCCGCCCGGAGCATCGTGCCCTCAGTTCACTCATTTTGTTTTTGTTTTTCACACAGCTAGATTACTAGCAGGGTGGGTCGCGCCTGTCGTACATATCGTATACAGGCTGGTTCAAGCATACCGCCCAAAAATTATTCAGTGGCCAATCTCCACGCCGTTTTTTGGGGATAGACCCTGAAATGTGGCACACGTGTTTTATGCGCCCTACACGAGCCTTTCTTTGACAGATGTTTTTTTTTCCGTCAGATATTGTTTGGTTTGTATTTTTTGGGGAAATTTGGGTCTTAATATATCCATTTTTTCCGGTGAAAAAAAACAAAAACAACAACAACCGCATACGTAAAAAGCTCGGGTAGGGCGCATAAAACACGTGTGCAAAGTTTCAGGGTCTATCCCCAAAACTCGGCGTGGACATTTTGATTTTTGTGCGGTAGAAGTGCCAAAATAGGCGTTGCCTCGTAATTACTTAGTTTCAGTATATAATCGATGTTGGGCGTTAAATATTACTTAATATGATCATACGCAGTCAGATCTTCGAATATTTGTGTGAAACTTTGTACAAACATGCCTTCGATAAAGGGGGCACCTTAAAGGGAAAAAGCGGTTTAAACCGGTTTTTGGAAACCCAACAGGCGTGCCCGAGTAGACGTTTTATGGCAAAAGAAAACGCGTTTTTTATGGCCGGTGTGATATGACTGGGTGAGACACAGAGTATCCCCTTGCAGGTTTGTCTATTAAGCATCCTTGGTGTTACTCACTTTCCGTAGAGTCAAGCGTAGAAGAGAAGCAGCTTATATTAAACCCCGAGCCAGATGACATCTGCTCGGGATGGGCTTCAAGTATGGCCCACAGATATTATAAATACCCCGAATACCGAATACGAATGCCATCCAAGTTATACGAAAACGGGTCAATTACCTATGCAGAGGTAATTACCGGCCTTCCTAGCCCATACCATTACACTAGCCCACCCTGATGAGCCGTATATGCAGAAATATGGGAAAAACGGGGAAATCCCAGTTCCCCGAATTAGAACATGAGTCGAAGATGCGGCTCCTCAAAACCCCTCCCACACCTCTAAGTTGCTAGGCTAAGAAGCCGGGAAAAAAAAACGCAAAGAAAGGCAATCGAACGTAAATGCAGGTGCTGTGAACGAAACCAACGTCAGAGACCTCCCATGAGTCGCCAACAAGGCGAGGGGGGGGGGACGAGAAGGCAACAACTAGCACCAAGAAGGAAACAACTGACACCGTACGGGGAATGGGCACTACCACCCGCCCCGCGAGGGGGGGGGCGAGTGCCTTGCTGAAAAATGCAAAAGAAGGATAAACCACAAATAACAGTAAGTCCTGTGCCACAGTATGAGTAGCCATATTACCCTGACCGCCCCCCTCGGCTCTGGCGGGGGAGGGCGTCGGCCCATACCATTACACCGGTTTAAACTGGTTAACCGAAAACCGGTTTAAACCGGAAAAATAACGCGGTTAACCGGACAACCGGTTTAAACCGGCAGAATCGGACCGATCCTTGACTGTCAACACTGCTACGTACATCAGTAGCAATATCGTACGGGTCGAAAATGACTTGGTTCTAGTGTCTGAATGACTTGGTCATTGCGTGTGGGCCGAGAACGATTGTTTTTTGTGCGGGAGATATTAATTGACTTGATTTCAGTGCAGCTATCCAATTTGACTTGATTTTTGTGTGCGGGTCGCAAAAGACTCCGTTTTAGTGTGGATGGTTGAAACTCAATTGGTTTAGTGTGGGGGCATTGAAATTATCTTAGTTTTAGAATATATATATCGAAATTGACTTGGTTTTAGTGTTGGGGTTGAAATTTTCACTTGTGTTTTGTGTGGGGGATTGAAATATGATTGATTTTGTGCGGGGATAGTAAGTAGCTTAAGTTTCGTACGTGGGGTTGAAACTTATTTGTTTTTTAGTTTCAGGGCCAAAACTGACTTGGTTTTGGTGTCTGGACTGAAATTGACTGTTTTTTGTGTCAGGGCAGAAAAATGCTTGGTTTTAGTGTCGGGGCATGGAGTTTGTGTTAGGGCCGGATGTTAAGATTATTTATTGTCAATAGTCATCATTTTGTCGTCACTCGATAACACGGAGTAATTACCTGTAGCATGCATAGTTTATGCTTAAGAGTTGGATCCTCGAAATATCGAGTAGTGGCCAACCAGAGTTCATTACCAATCAAGCCAGTCAAGGTATGCAGGACAAGTTATCCATTATCGTACCTGGTGTCTACCGTACTATATCATATATGGCTTATTAGTTGCTCAGTATCCACGTGTGGAACAACATTCCTCGAAGTAAACACGATGCGGAATAATTGATAGGCTGTCGTATGTAATTTGGTTGTTCTGTGTGGTACAGTAGGTATTACCGTACGTATAGAGACTGCGTACAAGATCAGTCTCGATTGTTGTTGCGTTATACCGGTATGACGCAAGCTATCGTAGCAAGGGCATGTTGATGTTTGCGATTCAAGATCGTTCTGCATGTTGCTGTCCGTGATCCTCGAGATCATCATGGGAATAGGAGCGTTTACACGCCCACTCTCCCACTCCTCTTATTTTGCTCATAATCAGCCTCGCTTTTGAGCACATACATTAATCAACATTGTTGGCCTGGAATCTTCTCTTCTATTGAAGCGTTCATACGAGTTTGCCTAACAGCGACTTAAGCGTTCACCCTCAAATTCAGGCTGTATTTTGCCGGTCATCGGCAAGTGGGCCTACAGCGTACACACCAGCTATGAGCTGGTACACAGACTGAATCCACATCCTTATTAGGTTATGAGCCTCGCATAAACGCGTGACCGCGGTAACGACGGGGACATCGGTGGTCAAGATCTCACCACCCCGGCTACAACGACTGGCTTCATTTTGTGAAGATTTGACCCTCGACGTTTAAGCACGACAACAGCAGAGCTGCGGGTCTCGAGGTACGTTTAGTGCAAGACTACGCCAGGGGACCCCGAGCTGCTGCTTTCGCTCCGAGCTTCACGAGAGAGCTGCGTCGTCGTCAAGCTGCTGTGATCGACGAGCGACTACAACATCCTACGAGTACATCAGGGTCTGGTCGACAACTCCAGAGACGGATCCTCTGCATACGACAGGGTCTTCTGCTACGACGATACGACAGCCTTGGATCTACGAGTGCGTCATGGTCTTCTACGGCTGGACAGGTTCGACTAAACTTTGTGCGTACGCACGGATAGCGGTCGAGATTTACGCTATACACCACTTCTGCACTGCTGCTGTAGTCCTGCGGGGGGGGAAATATCGACTGTGTTTTTCCTGTACGTAACGGGGGAGCGGGTTGGTTCGACACTACTGCTGTTCCTCCTGCTGCTACTACGTACTGAAATAGGAAACGGCTGCACATACGAACGAATGGAGACCTACCCGTACTGATATAGGGCACGACACGTCAGCGGTATGGTGGTACAACTTGAGCCGGCGTTATTTGCGCTTGGCGCGCGTCGTTGACGGGGGGCTACAGAAAATTAGCCCACGAGAGCACACGGGTCTAGAATCAATACTACAAAAATATATACAGAGGACATCTGGTCATGAACACCAGGGGCCGCCTCACCATAACGCGGGGTCGCCGGGACGACGGTCCGGGATCGCTGTAAAAAAGCGCTTGAGATTATTGGAAATGACACCTTCCAAAATCGTCACAGCGCTGTTCGTTGGGACCGTCGGAGCTACCGGGTTGCCACGACAGAAACATGTGGGTTAGCCAAAGAGGTGTCATTCGGGAGCGAGCCACAGACACCATCATCTACTACTATTATATGGGAATTGCCGGCGGAGAACGTTTGCTGGAATTGCCACATCATCTATCGCTCTGAGCTACTGGAATAACGCTTCTGGGGCCGCTGAAGAGCATCATCATCATCGATAGACGTTATCGCCGTTTGGAGCTGGACGGACATTTTCGCTTTTGGGATTGCTGGACCATCATCATCATCTGCATCATCAGGAGGGTCATCTGCATCGCCCTGGTCGTACCGACATAACGGCAAGATTTGTTTCGTAGTACGTAGCACCACACGTCTTCTTTGTATGGGAGGGCGGTCAGAAACGTGGTTCGGCTGCTAGTCTGTGAAATATTTGTTTTTGTAGTAGCACCACACACACGTCTTCTTTGTACAAGGGGGAGCGGACAGAAACATGGTCGGCCGCTGCAGTAAGTAGTCCATTTCTTGGTCAACAAACTGCTCATTGACATATTGCTGAAACATTGTTGCACGTTTTGTTTCTGTAGTTGATACTTTTTGATAATATAATGAGATACAGCTCTTAATGCGCAGTACAAGCGAACATGGAAATCCAGTTTGGTTTAGGAACAAACCATACACTGGTAGCTAACAGGTTGTTTTTTCTCACATTATTTCAAAAATGATGTACACACGGCCAATATTGACTGGCGTAGTACGTTTGAAGTGTACGGAGTATTACCGTACCGAGTATGTCTGTCTGGTAGATGTATATTAAGACCCACACGAGTCCCAAGGTTCTGTGTGTGATACGTTCGGCTTTGCATGCTTTTGACAGTCGATGCGTCAAGCCCCATCACAACAGTCGTATGCCTTTACGTTGCTAGGTTTCGTGTTGTAGTTTTTGCGTTAGCTGTAGAAGGATTGATCACCCCTCAAAAGCGAAGCAGAAACGGATGATGTTGTTTCGACGTTGCAAGGGAGTAATGAAACTTTGTTGCGACATAGCAATGGATTGTACTTTGTGAGTATGTATGCAGACAAGTAGTTCAGACAAGTCCATTTGAACCAAGTAATTGGATCCTCGTTGTTTGAATTCATGGCCTTTGCATGGGCACATGGCAGAAAACGAGTTGGAGTATTGTTTCGTTTTGTGCATGTAACGAAGACGTAAAAAAGCGGGATGTCAGCGAGAGGTCGTCTTATTTGCTGTGTTTGCCTGGACTAGCCGGCATGCAACATGTTACCGGTTATCGTGCCGAGAGGTCGTGTTGAGGGCTATTTATTGTTGGTAGTCCTCATTTTGTCGTCACTCGATAACACGGAGTAATTACCTGTAGCATGCATAGTTTATGCTTAAGAGTTGGATCCTCGAAATATCGAGTAGTGGCCAACCAGAGTTCATTATCAATCAAGCCAGTCAAGGTATGCAGGACAAGTTATCCATTATCGTACCTGGTGTCTACCGTACTATATCATAAGTGGATTATTAGTTGCTCAGTATCCACGTGTGGAACAACATTCCTCGAAGTAAACACGATGCGGAATAATTGATAGGCTGTCGTATGTAATTTGGTTGTTCTGTGTAGTACAACAGTAGGTATTACCGCACGTATAGAGACTGCGTACAAGATCAGTCACGATTGTTGTTGCGTTATACCGGTATGACGCAAGCTATCGTAGCAAGGGCATGTTGATGTTTGCGATTCAAGATCGTTCTGCATGTTGCTGTCCGTGATCCTCAAGATCATCATGGGAATAGGAGCATTTACACGCCCACTCTCCCACTCCTCTTATTTTGCTCATAATCAGCCTCGCTTTTGAGCACATACATTAATCAACATTGTTGGCCTGGAGTCTTCTCTTCTATTGAAGCGTTCATACGAGTTTGCCTAACAGCGACTTAAGCGTTCACCCTCAAATTCAGGCTGTATTTTGCCGGTCATCGGCAAGTGGGCCTACAGCGTACACGCCGGCTATGAGCTGGTACACACGCTGAATCCACATCCTTATTACCGGAAAAATACTTGGTGTCTCGGGGCATCGATATTTGCCTTGGTTTTAATTGGGATCGATATTGACTTGAATTTAGTGTTAGGGTCAAAACTAACTTGATTTTGTGTCGGCGATCGAAATTGGCTTGGTTTTTGTTCGGGGGGTCCAACTTGTGACTTGGTTTTTGTGAGCGGGCCGAAAATTAAATGTTCTCAGTGGGGAGATCACAGTTCACTTACTTGCGCTTTCTGTGCGGGTCGAAAATAATTTGGTTTGGGTGTGCGGTATGTATATCCAGGGTCTTACCCTGTCAATCGTAGATCTGCTGCGCTCTCGACTGCCCACGAAAATCACACTGCAGCAGCAAGCAGCGATCCGTGTTGATGTACCTGTGGCAGCAATGTCGTATACACAATGACTTGAACCTGGAATTCACGCCACCCCGTAAAATATACTGTGCTGTTGTTGTACCATACCACCTCGTGTTCCATTAATACGCTAACAGTGGCTTGGAATCCACATACACAGCATGTACTGGACGCATACATACCGTTATGTTCAATATGATTTAGAGGCGTTTCATGTTGCCTTCCGGTTTAAACCGGTTTTCGGAAAACCCTGTTTAAACCGGCTAAAACAAAAACGGTTTAAACCTGATTTAGGTTTTGAGAATACCGCCTCCTTGGCCGGTTTTCGTTTTTTTTTCCCTGTATGTGCCCACCTCTAGCTTTGGACCACCTGGAAGCGGCTCGTTCAGAAAAACAAAATGGGGGGACAAAATGTTTTCCTACGGAAACGCCTGACTATTATTGTTGACCTCTTTGAAGGCCTGTATTTGGTCGGGCCACATGTTCGGCGGTAGCGCCAGTTCTAGGTCCTTGAACAAACAACAAACTGGAGATGCCACCCTCTTCCACTGTTCATGGTGGTCTGTATGATACCAAATATGTAACATTGGAGTTGCTATTGCATGCGGCATTCGTAACTGACGAAATTTGGGGTGATATGCCTGAACCAGCTCGTTTGTCAGCGTTCGTATGTCTAAATTTCTTTATTGTTCATCCGAGGGTGGTCGAAAAAACAAATTCGACACCTCACGTCAAATTGTTCAACTTTTACGTTTTGACAGGGGGGGGGGGTACCTGATACCATCCCCTCCCTCTACGCCTACACAAAACCTATATAAAACTGAACACAGGGGACGGTAGAGGGCCGTCCCCCTCCCCTGCTTGATACAAGGCCTTTCATACTACTACAATACCAGGGGCGGCCGCAGGCCTATGAGCTGCAGCTGCGTAGAGGCAGCGACTGCAGCAGGAGAGTCGAGGGAGAGTAGTGAGCGGTACAAAGGAGCTATGAGCTCGATCGAAGGTGGACCAGAAGGTCCCGAAGAGCCGTGGGATCCACAGGCTTGGATGGACAAGCACTGCCTGAAGAAGGTCGCGACGGACGGGGCCTCTGTATCAGTCCAGTCAAGTCTAGGTAGTGGTCGACGCCTTGATGCCCTATACTCGCCCTGCCCTATATCGTATACTTCGAGTAAACGAGTACCTGGTATCTGGTATCATAATAATACTCGTATATACCGGTACGTACCTGTGGTACCTCATATAACCATGTTGCCTTGCCTTACCACCGAGCTGCAGCATGCTTGCTCGCACAGGTGAATCTTGGTACTACAGCAGCAAGCAGTACTCGTAGCGCTTCCCGCAGCTACAGCAGTCGAACATTGCAAGCCGTTGCTTCGTGTGTTTCTGGGTGGGGACTTGGATGCCGTATTTAGACGAGCCACGGATGTATTCATACTGGTGTGGGTAGACCCTTTTACTCACAATCTCGATACTACTATATCTCGGTAGCACTACTTGTACGAGTAATTGCCCCGGTCTGCCCTACGTAGCGGTACTACAGTAGTATTAATAGTACCTCCTTAATACTGCACTGCTGCTGTACGTGCGGAGAATATTTATTTTTGACCGGCGCTACAGCAGTATAACCTGGTAGAACACTGCGAATCGTTGCTCGGGTTGTGTCATGTTGGTTCTGTGTGGGGACGTGAGCGCCGTGTTGCACGAACCACCTGGTACGAGTAGACAATCTTACTGCTTCTGTAAATATCCTGTACCTATCTGTCGGAGATGTGATGTTACTCGTACGTTTTTTGACTTGTTGCGAGGGTTTGCATATGCCCGGTACTAGCTGTTACACAAAAACATACACCGACACTGACCGACACACCCTGCTGGATACACCGGATACACCACCAGTATGCACAAGGTATATTCGTACACGAAAAAAAAAAAAAAAAAGTGGTAACTTTTTTTTTTCGGCCTCTGGGGGGGGGGGGGGTTAGGTGTATGATATCCAAATCCTCGGCCGCCCCTGGTTCATCCCACCATGATGTATGTATACGTATTTTTCGCCCTTCTTTTATCTCCGCCTCTTCAGTGGTAACTGAGATCCAGAGTCAGTCGCTAAGTAGGCTCTCCTCCTCCCTCCTCACTGCGGTACGTGCCTTTCGTTTTTACCGCGAGAACATTCCAGATAACTTTTTTCCCTCGTCGACTCTCGTCGGATTGTGCCTACCCACGCTATAATGGGCGCTCTCGGAGTTAGTGTTGAATAGTTATGTCATTTAAGAATATAGATATCCCTACATTCTGCTTACTGCACTGAGCGTAGTATCTCTGTGTCGTAGTCTTGTGACCACAGAACTGGTACATTTTTAGGATGAAGAATCGGCACGGACACTGGGTGTGCTGGATGTCGACAGGTAGAAAGGAAGGTTTAATGTGAAGAACACACATGCGGAGACTCGAACCCCTGACTTCAACCTTAGCATTATTCGGTTGCTGCTAGACTACCGAGGCGGCATTTCGTAGTCTGCTCTGCTTACTGCATTGCAGCGTAGTATATATGTGTCGTAGTTTTGTGACCGCAGAACTGGTATATTTTAACGGCGAAGAATCGGCAGAGACACTGACTGGGTGTGCTGGGCGTCGATGGGATTGATATGGAGAAAACACACACAAGGACGACCGGCTGCATGTATGTGATACTGCTGGGTAAATACCACAATTTGACACAACAGTAGTATTTTGTATTATGCACAGCAGTATAGACAGTGTCAAAGGTCGTGGAAACAGTAGTGTGTGCGTTCTCTCATCAAACCGGCCTTTCTACCCGTCGACATCCAGCAAACCCAGTCAGTGTGCCGATTCTCCATCCTACAGAGATACCAGTTAGTACTTATGTGGTCACAAAACTACGGCACATAGATACTACGCTGCAATGCAGTAAGCAGAGCAGACAATGCAATGCCTTATATACGACAGACACGACCTACCCTGCTAGCAACCCAGCTGCGTGAAACAGGAAAAAACAAAAAGCCATAATCCTAAAGCCGAAAGGGAAAAATGTAGAACTAAAAATAAATACAATTTAACAGATCAACAAACAAACAAAAAACGATACCTGGTACAACAAAAGGCAACGAAAAATGTGTCGTGCTTCTCCCGGAGGAGATGGTGTGACAGAAAGAAGCCCCTGCTGTCTGTGTGTGTTCTTCACATTAAACCTTCCTTTCTACCCGTCGACATTCAGCACTCCTTTCCTGTCGTTCGTAGTCTTGCTCTGTTGGCGCTGTTTTTCGGTCCATTTCGTTTCGTTTCATTTCATTTGGTTTATTTTTATTGGATGTCGCATCTCCTATGGGAGAAGCACGACACTTTCTTTATTTTATTTTGTCATTCTTTTGTTTGGAGGCTTGATTGTTGATTTGCTTCAGTATGTTTACTTTTTGATATTTTTCCTTTTCGCTTTTTTTTCTTTTCTTTTTTCTCTCGCATGCACCTGGATTGCTAGCAGGGTAGGTCTTGTCTGTCGTGTATGGCATTGCATTGTCTGTTCTGCTTACTTCACTGAGCGTAGTATCTCTGTGTCGTAGTTTTGTGACCACAGAAGAACTGGTACCTTTTTAGGATGAAGAATCGGCACGGACACTGGGTGTGCTGGAACTGGGTGTGCTGGATGTCCTAAAAAGGTACCAGTTACTCGTATGTGGTCACAAAACTACGACACTAGCTGTACGACACAGATATTATACTACGCTCAGTGCAGCAGTCTGTACAGCTAGATCAGTCCTCTGTAGTATTAATAGTAGTCGTCGTCGTCCGTAGACCCCTTATGATCTTATGACTGACCGAGGTTTGGGCCCAAATACAGTACAGGACACCTAATAAGAAACAGGCTAATAAGAAAGCCAGGCTGACATTTTCCAAAAAATAAGAAAGACGCGAGGCTGGGCCTCCGCTGCAAAATAGGAAAGGCCTATTACCCCCCTGGGGCGAATCCCCGACGCCTTCGGAGAACCCTGCTGCCTGCCCCTGGTGGTCGCGGAGTAGAGGTGTTACCCTTTTGCCAATTACCCGGATACTCGCGAGTATTACCCGGCTTGCTAATACCCGTCACGGGTACGAGTAACACTTCATACTCGCCGAGTATTTGGGCCCCGGGTACCCGGGTACCCGGGTACCCGGGTACTCGCTGGTTTACGTTGGAAACTCCGGGGATGACACCTTATCATCCCCTAAATCACGTCCGCTGGGTAGTATCTCGTACATAGTCTCCACAAAACCCTTTTCAAAATGAAAATGCTGTCTCACAATGCTGTAGGGTTGCACCCCGTCTGACTGAGAACCGGGTACCCGGTGGCGGGTACCCGGAACCGTCGGGAACCGGAACCGGACCGGGACAAGTAATTTACCCCGGGTAGTTTGGACCCCGGGTACCCGGGTACCTACCCGGGTACCCGGGTACCCGGGTACCCGGGTACCCGTTGATTGTGCTTCACGGAGGCCCCAAGACTGGGATATACGTTGATTTATACATACACTGTGCCCCTAGACCCTCCCTTTTCCTTTTCTCCTACAGCCTTCGCACAACACGCGACTAGGGTTGCATCCCGTCTAAGTGAGAACCGGGTACCCGGTGGCGGGTACCCGGAACCGTCGGAACCGGAATCGGACCGGAACAAATAAATTTACACCGGGTATTTGGAGAGGCAGCCTTCTGCCTTCCATCTTCTTTATTTGGCATGACTCATCGAGATAATAAACGCAATGAAGTCATTCCCTCCCACCGTCCGCCTTACCATGCCACCTGCGGACCGTTCAGGCCCGCTGAAACGCTAAAAGGAGAGAATATAGTGCATGGTAATCCGGGTACCCGGGTACCCGGGGACCCGGGTACCCGGGCTGAAAGCAGGCCGGGTACCCGGTTCCGGTTCCGTCTGAACCCCCCACAATCCGGTCCGGTTACCGGTTCCAAATTTTGAGGCCGGGGTGCAACCCTACAATGCTGGTACAAGAAAATCAGGATTTATGGGCGATGTACCTCGCCCATAGATAGTATAGCTGTCGCTAGGAACTCGCGCAGCAGGATATTAGTAACTGTCGTCAACTTGTGTGCAGTGATGGGGAAAAAACAGGCAAAAACGTCGACCACGTGCCCCGAGAACCCCCTCTGCCCTCCCTTCAGGCGGTACACGCGCATGATGGTGCAGGCTACGGCAATGATGATCTATCTCCTCCACTTGCGTGAGGCCCTGGAGTTCTAGAGGAGCATTCCCCGTGTCCACGTCATTGGCGTTGCAGACAGCCTTTGTCACTTTTCTATTTCGTTGGTAGCGTTAACAGCTGCTCGATGAAAAGCAATACAATGGAGCAAAAGCAGTTGAAATTCAATTTTCCTGCGTAGTTACTATCAATAGACCAGGTGTATGTACGTAGCATATTAGTACGTTTACTACAGAAATTACCCTAACCCTAAGTCTTGGTTTTTGTGAAGGAATAAAAAACGACTTCGTAATGTATGATGGGTTTTAATTATTTGGTTTTTGTGTACGGGGTTGAAAATGACTTGGTTTTAGCATTGGTGATGAAATGACTTGTTTTTTGTAAGGTGGGTTGGATATGACTTGGTTTTAGTATCAATAATGAAAATTACCTGTTTTTTGTATGGTGGTGCTGAAATGACTCGGTTTTTGTATGTGGGTCTGAAATGAGACTTGAAATTGTATGGGGGGTCTGGATTGACTTGATTTTGTTAAAGGGGGTCTGAAATGACTTGAATTTGTATGGGGGGTCTGAAATGACCTGAAATTGTATGGGAGGTCTGGACTGACTTGGTTTTTGGTGAAATTACATGAATTTGTATGGGAGGTCTGAAATTACTTGGTCTTTGTATAGGGGGTTGACAATGACTCGGCTTTGTATAATGGGTCTGGAAATGACTCGGTTTTCGTTAGAGGGGTCTGAAACTACTTGACATTGTATGGGGGGTGTAAAATGACTTGATTTTTTTGTGGTGGGTTTGAAAGGACTTAAAATTGCATCGGGGGTCTAAAATGACTTGGTTTTTGTATTGTGGCTCTGAAACGACTTAAAACTGTATGGGGGGGCTGGATTGACTTGAAATTGTATGGTGGGTCTGAAATGACTTGATTTTTGTATAGGGGGTCAGCAAGTTGTCAACGCAAGATTCCGGGGTTGGAGACCAGTTTACGACTCCCTACTTATTGTTCTGTTAGTAGGGCTGTGAGTTGGCTGGAGTTCCCGCCTAGTTATTAGTTGGCTGGCGAAGCCAGCCAACTAACTGACTTTAGTTGACTAGTTGGCTGGCGCTAGCCAGCCAACTAGTCGACTAAAGTCAGGCGAGCGAAGCGAGCCAAAAAAGCCCCCCCCGGAGGGCCCGCCGGAGGCGCCTCCGGAGGATCCCGCTGAAGGCGCCGCCGGAGGCAAAAAATACGCTATTTGGCTTCATTTTGCACCCAAAAAGCATGATAAATGGGCCAAGTTTATCTCTGGTTTTGATCACGAAACAGGTATATTTCTAAACTTCGTCTCAGTTTGTCGGATATTAAAGAGATGCACCAGAAATATATGGTACATACTCGTGCGGCACGCAGTAGCACATCACCACCAGTACAAACTAAAAATAGGACACAATATACTGGGATCGGCCAAACTAGACTGGGATCGACCAAAATAGACTGGGATCGACACACAGCTCAGGACGAGCATCGCTCAAACACCCGAGCCAGAGGTGCTCATCATCCAGTTGACACACTCATGACAGAGACATACTTGTATTCTTTCAGTAATACTCGTAGCACGTTGGGACAAAGTCCCGCCATCACAGTTGACCGCATTAACCATAAGACCAGAGTTCTACCTTTTATTGTATACTCGTATGGTCCGTCCGGCACAAAATATTTCCAATGACGTTTACGAAGTAGTCATAACTCATGAAAAAACACTTTTTATTTTACGTGAGACAACTATGTTCGTGGCCGCAAAGACAAGAGGAATCGATGCTTAGAACGAGAAAGAAAAATAATTTCCCACACTAAATTCAAGTAGTTACGCAACAATGATCAAGAAATATTTCTTAAAGACTGGACCAAAATCGACCAAAATCAGTCATTTTGGGCAAAATGATGAATATCACGCAATTTCGTATTGCTGCAAACGAAAAAAAAACGGCCTGGAGGTGTGGACGAGAGCAATCGTTTGCCGTATTCTATTAGTATATCGCACGATTTGTCAAACAGTAGTAACCAGGGAAAATGACCTTCGATATACATTGTTTCCCTCTATCTCTCCCTTAAAGCTGCTTTTTGTATTCTGAAAAAAATGGCGGGCGGCCTATGGCTCATAGCTCCCCAAATCAGTGCTCAGAATTTGGGTGTGAACAGTATTACACCCAGGGAAATAAGGGGCTTGTTTATACGTTTTCGGCATAAACGAGGCGAATTAATATAATAACAAAAAAAAAAATCGTGAGAAGCTGCGCACAGTGTTGAGCTTTCTGACGGTGCCTCCAGATTTCCGAACAGCTCAACACACCCTGAGAAAAATGTACCTTGGTGCGGGGAATGTATTAGGAAATATTGGAATATTGTCCCAGATGGACTACAAAGATGCAGACCCCGCAAATTTTCTCGCATCAAAAGTATGAATCGCTGTCCCCGTTTTGGGCGCTCGGAAAACCGGCGCTCCTTCTGTACGCGGTAGCGAACCGCTACCTTGTCGCGTGCACTCGCTTTCGGAGGAGAGCTCGGTACAGTCACTTCTTCGTCGGACGCTCCATCACCGCCATGGTCCGTCGACAGGCCAGGCTCAGCGGTGCCGGCACCCTCGAGCCCTGCCATCGGCACCGGCACCGTCGATGGCGATGGGTTGATGCGCCATGAGTTAAATAAATTGTGCGTGGTGGTACTGCTTGGGGACGCCGAGAAATACGCACCCCGTACCAAACAAGCCTTCCTACAAGCAAGGAAACAAAAAAAAACAAAAATAGTTGGATAGTTGGCACCGCCGCAACTAACTTAAAAAACTAGCCAGCTAATAACTAGCTGGCAACTATTAGTTAGCCAACTCACAGCCTTATCTGTTAGAGTACGAGTACAACGTAGTAGACAGATAAAATTATGAGAGTTGCAGTACGTCTACTATATAAAGAAACATGGAGGCACACACAACTTGTACGAGTAGAGTAACAGGTGGTACAGCGACTTGTCAACACAAAAGTCCGGGGTTCGAGACCCGTGTACGAATCCTAACTTTCTTATTTTTAAGTTAGAGTACAACGTAGTAGACAGATAAAGTTCTGAGAAATTGATGAAAAGTGCGAAAAAAAGTAGTAGACAAAATAAAATGCTGAGAATTTGATGAAAAGCGCAGACAAAATCAATAGTTTAATTAAGTAAGAAAACGGCCATGGCTATTTTGCGAGAGGTCCCTATGCTATCACGAGAGACTTGGTCAAAATTAGAAACTCACATTACCAATTCCCTCATATGCTCTGTTTTACGAGCCCGTCAGGTTGATTTTGATTGTTTTTTCGTGGATCGATAATTACCACCGAGGAACATATATTCCAGGTTAAATTTTGACTGTGAGCAAAACCCAACTCTTAAAAACAGCAAAGTACTAAAATCGTTTTTCATTCTCATCGGAAAGGCAATTCTCAATTAGGGAAATCGGCTGTTACATGTAATTCGATGCTTTGGTGGCGGGTAGTCTGTTGTTTTGTTGGTATGGTTGTATGAAAATCATTGTGGCAAAGGGTTGGTGTGCCGAATGTTGTAGAACAACCTTCTTAGAGTTTATCCGTTGCAGCGTTAAGGACCAAACATGATAAATAATGTGCCGGGTACCCGGGTATCCGGTTGTTAGACGGGTACCCGGCTGTTAAACGGGTACCCGGGTACCCGCCCAAAATAGACGTAAATACTCGCGAGTACCCGGGTATTGTTTTTCCGATTTAAGAGGGTACCCGTTTAGGGCGGGTACTCGTCGGGTAACACCTCTATCGCGGAGTAACATATTTCAGCTTTTCAGCGACCATAGGCTTTTCAATTTTGAACCGTTACAGCAGTGTGTACTCGTATATTCTGTCGTTTGTGTATTGCATTTTGTTTTTGCCCGTTTCATATTTTCCGTTTTGTTTCACTCCACAATAACGTTTGTTTTCGACGCGGACACTCGAAACAAGTGTACTGGGTATATGTTTTCAAACATCCCCGCAGGGGGGAGAGAGAGGAGAGAGGGCAAGAGCAGCCTGTAGTACTGCAGTAGACCCAGGATACAGATTTTGCAGCCCTCATTTTGCCAATGATGGCGTTCACGGCCAGACTCAAATCGCTCTCCACATTGGGTGAATTGAGACACAAGGAGAGCCTTGAATGCGCAGCAGTTCGATGAGCTAAATAGAACCCCGCGCGAAGGTGGTGTTTATGCAGAAACGTGTTCCGTCCTTGACACGCTGTTGGATCTACGATGTAACGGCTCCCTCAACGAAGAGGAGTACAACAGCGAGCTCGGGGAGCTTCTTCATTTAATTCGACCATTGCGATCGGACGCGAGTGCTCGACAAGTGCATCCATGCCACGGCCGCAACCTTCGGTGAGTATCACACCGTCGACAGTTGGCAGAACCCAAGCACGTGCGACTACTGCAACCGGTGGGTTGACAAAACGTACAAGGCCGCCATCACAGGCGGTTCTGGCTTGAAGGCCACGGAGAAGTTCATCCTTTTTGCGGACAGTCTGCACGGCCAGACGACAGAAGAGTTCTAGAAACAACTCATAGAGGAATGCAACACTCTGCTTTGGCTGCTGCCTTCAGGGTACACGGATGAATGCAGACGTTCGATGCAGGATACGGGAGGCTAGTCAAGTTGGGTGTGGGGAAGGCTCTCGAGGCATGGTTGGAAAAGGATGACAACGTGAAAACGTGGGACACCAACAAGCTGTCGGCCTCCGACCGTGGGGCTTTGCTGGCGCACTGGGTGGGTGAGGCCGTCGAAACAGTCGGTTCGTACCAGCTGCAACGTAGACGCCTGTTTGAAATGACTGGGCTTGTGATGGCAGCAGACGTTACCGACGATAACCTCATCAACCTCGAAGGCCTAGACGGGCCGTACACGTTCACTGGCGTCAATGCCGGCAAGGAAGTTCCGGATGACGTGCAGCCGATTACTCCAGCGGACGAAGACCATCTCGAAGGGTCGAGCGACGAGGAAGGCGACGAAGAAACGGAGGATGACAACACCGGGCGACTTCGTGGATCGGACGTTGCTTGACGATGATTATGACCTCGGAGCTGATGAAACAACACTGCTTCATGAATGCCCATCGGGTTATGCCTTTGTGCGCTCACCTCCTCCGGCCCTCGATGCATCACTCGTGAAGCAGAACATCATGCTGTGCCGGGTGTTGGGATTGGTGAAGGGTTTCATCACACGACTGGCACAGGTACGGACGCGCCAATATTACGACTATAGGGTGTTAATCGAGCAAACTGGCACGACGCTCAGTATGAGGCTTCCACTCGGGAAGTATTTTGCTGTTGGTGAGGCCGCGTAATACGTGTTGCGGGTGCTACTGGCTACTGGGTGAGGCTACTTCGCTTTCAAGAATGCTTCAACGTGAGCTACTGACCGCATGGAGTGAGCAACAGCGACATCGACCGGGGCGGCGGCCCTGGACGTGGCAAGGGGGACAGTGATGAGGAGGGGAATAATGGCAGCGATGAAAGGAGACAGGAAGGTAGAGGGGGGGGGGGGGTGATTACAGCGAAACAAGCGCTTTAGAAGAGACCGGCATCAGCAGTGGCAGTGAGAGTGAGGAAGGGGCAGGAGCGGATAAAGAGCGACAGGGGAGTGACGACTAGGAACGGAAAGAGGAATCGAGTTTGCGCGGTGTAGATGTCGACAGCGATGATAGTGATCTCGTAGAGGGAAGCTTTCCGAAAGCGATGAAGAGGGTGAAGGCGGGGAAGAGATTTATGACGACCTTACCGGGACTAATTATTTACGCAAGGGGAAGAGACGAACACGAAAACGGAAACCTTCTAACTCCGTTGCCGAGCACGTTTCCTCGGCGTCCATGCCCCCCAGTAAGCGTACACGACGCAGAGTTCGAACGCCGAACGTGCGCATGCTCAATCAGTTTAGGGCGTGCGGTCAATGGTGGTATTAATATGAGGTATACCAACAGCAACGAGAGCGTGTACGGACGGAGCGGGTCGAGTGTGGTCGTGCTAGGACTGGCCGAGCGGCACCGGAGCGGCGCGCCTGAGCAGCAGCACAGCAGCGCGCCGGCGCAGCAGCACAGCAGCGCACAGGAGAAGCGATCCGGAGCACGGACGACATCGACCCGTGACGGACGAACATTATTGTTTTTCTGTTTTCTGTTGACAAATTCTTCGCTTTTTCCCCCGAATGTTGTTGTTGGGTCGGTGTGGATGACGTCACTGGTTTTGTAGAGAGACGCGGCAGAGATGGCGCGGACACCCCGGGTGCCTTCATTGTGTGCCTGATCGTGGAAGACCCCTTCAATGTGGAACGATTCCTAATCAGTGTCGATGTTTATAATGCTGTGCCTAACACAGACCGTTCAGGATAGATTCGGGTAATTGTCAATGGACATGATGGCTTTGGTTGGCTGTTCTTTTTCACTTTGTGCCCGCGGACTGTCATTCTGGCAGCACTTCAGACAGCAGCTGCGTGCTCCATCTTGTTCCCACGCCTACCGTTTGTTTTTGTACAGACAGCACTTCAGACAGTAGTTACGCTGTAGTCGGCAAATTCATTGGTAAAGAGTGGGAGGGGGGGGGAGGGGGACGATGCTGCTGTAGTCGAATGGAGATTGCGGGCGTGTAGTTCAGTTTTGGACACGCATAACATGCTGTAGGGATTTTAGGTGTACCTCTTCGGACTTGTGTATCCTTTCCCTGCTAAGTGTACGTGTTCTTTAGGATTCTCTGATGGCTCTAGCACTTTTGTGACCACGGGCCGTGATCTTGCTAGATCAGACTATAGGGATTAGCAACTGAAACGAGTTTAATGTGAAGAAAAACAACAACAACAACAATACCAAATAAGAAAGCAAGCTCGATCTTCGATTTTACCCGGAAAATAGGAAGGCCTCAATAAGAAAGAGGCTCATAAATTGACACAAATAGGAAATCCAGGCTGAGCCCAGATTCCTGTTTCTTATTAGGTGTCCTGTACTGTAAGCAATGGACAACAAAGAAAGGGTTTTACCTGGCATCCACACCAAGTGCTTTTGGCATCGCACATCTCGGGAGAACAGGAAAGGTGGCCAACCAGCGCAACCAGCCATTTCCGGACGGCTTAGATGCCTCTGAATCCGAGGCATTATTCGATGTTGAAGCAAGTACGGGCTGCCTTGGCGGGCTTTCCCGAATTTCAAATGGGAGGTTTTTCACCGGCTTCACCCAAATCGTCGGGTATGTGGTACGTATTGTATCTTTTTTTGAGGGGGGGAACCAATTTATTTGGGCCGGGGGGGGAAACATTCAATCAATGCCCTTCAGATGAAGTTGTATACAATCATTACGGGTATGTACATACACAAATTGCAGCAGCACCCCCACCAGTAGAGTGTATTTAGGTTCACCAATAAGAAACAGCTCAATATGAACGACAACGTAATAACCCCTTTGTTTTGCAGGACGCTAAGAAACCAAAAATTCGAAAAGGGCTGAAAGGGAGCGGTACACCGAATCCGATATAAAGCCTATCTATGCCCAAGGCTGTCCAAGGATGGTGCCACAACACAGCAGTCCTTCAAGGCTTGTTCAGCTAATAACAGGTGGTTCTGGTGGGCATGTCCGTGTTGATTTACTGTGTACATTGCCATCACCCCCCCCCCGGTCTTTTTTATTCAGGAACCTACGTTAATTATTACAAGAACGGTGGGAATGAGGAGCGTGACAGACGCCTTCAAGTGGTCAAACTCCTAACTGCATTAAGCTACTGCGTTGGCGGCTCTTCTCTTTTTGCTGTGTTCCTGCAATTAATTGTCATTGATGGGATCGTTTTTTATTCTAAGCGATTTGGGTCAGCACATAAACCTTTTTTTACTGACCGGCAGGTAATTGATGGGTGTGCGTGGTGGGTGAGAGATTTACTGGGTTGGTCGGTTGGTCCCTCGGCTGGTAGTCCCACAATCACCAACACCACCCACCAACATTTATTGTTAATTAAGCGATGCGTGTCAGCGCCAAAACCTTGTACGAGTACAGAGAAAAATGTAAACAAATAAATCTGAATCATTTCATAATTCGTTTTTGTTGTATTATCTTTTTGCTCGTATTTTGTAAAATCTGTATCAGGTATCAGGTCGGTTGGTCCCTGGGCTGGTAGTCCTACAATCACCAACACCACCCACCAACATTTATTGTTAAGCGATGCGTGTCAGCGCAAAAACTTTGTACAGAGAAAAATGCAAACTAAGAAATCTGAATCATTTCAGAATTCGTTTTTATTTGTATTGTCCTTTTGCTCGTATTTCGTAAAATCTGTATCATTTCAGAAATCGTGTTGTATTGTCTTTTTGTTTTCTGCAGCAGCAGCAGCAGCAGATAAGAAATGGGATGGACAAAAAAAAAAAAAAATGCTGCTGCTGCTGAACGAGTGCGTACCAGGAACCACCACCAAACCACGGGACGAAGCCACCACCAACCACCACCAGCCACTACGAGCAACAACAACTTCTGGTGCTCCTGCGGCTCGTGGGGCGGGGGTGGTGGCGGTGGTGGTGATGGTCGTCGTTGTGGTGTTTGCTGGTGATGGTGGTGTGTGTGCTGGTTGCTTTTTTAGTTGTGTGCGATGATGGTCTTCCTCCTGTTGGACACAACAATCACGATCGATCATCAACATCACCACCTACCTGCCTGCCACCAAACCACGGGACGAAGCCACCACCAACCACCACCAGCCACTACGAGCAACAACAACTTCTGGTGCTCCTGCGGCTCGTGGGGCAGGGGTGGTGGCGGTGGTGGTGATGGTCGTCGTTGTGGTGTTTGCTGGTGATGGTGGTGTGTGTGCTGGTTGCTTTTTTAGTTGTTGGCGATGATGGTCTTTCTCTTCTCGTCCGATCATCACCTTTGTTGCTCTACTGCCGAGACATGTGGTCTTCTCTGTCAACCCTTGACAGCCTTGACATGCCGTGACTGTCACCAAACAACTAGTTTTTAGTGTGGAACACTCCACCCTACACCCTTGACAGCGCATGTTTTGCCTTGCTTGACATGTCTCCCGACATCGTTTTGCTTGAGAGTTGCCGGTGGTGATGCTAATCGTTGCTATATACTACTGCTATTAATAGTTAGCTCTACTGCCGAGAAATCCCAGTGACACAATTTGGTACTGGCAACAGTTTAGGGCAGTCACTACCGCCTAGCTCTCCGATCTCGGCACGGCTTTCGACACGAATAGCACAGGACGGTCGGCACAAATAGCGGGCCTCTATCAGTCCCGAGCGTGTCTGAATCGGTTGAGTGTACGCGTCGCGCGCCAAAAAAAAGCAAAGCGAACGAAGTGCAGACGAAGTGCGAGGGACAGACAAACCTCAATATTAAGGATTCTTTAAATAAAGCCACGCTGCGGCAGCTTTCAGAACTGTTTTTTGTCCGTTTGTGTCCGTTCGCGACCAGGGGGGTACACCCCCACGGGCACATACCCAACCATTATGAAGAGCATCTATTGATGCTTCGAAGGGCTGCGCCCTTCTCAGCATCAATATCTCCTCATTATTATATGTCTACTTCCCGCCAAAATGTATCCATAATACCAGACCTACGTAATGGTTCGGGTATTTCTAAACGATTATAGAAATTCACACCTCCCCCTGTTACCTGCCTGGAAGCGTGAAAAAGTGGCAAGTAAGTGTCCCGGTTTGCGCTACCAATCTCCCTGGCATAACCAGGGATGCGTGTTACGGCTAAAAACACTGTGAATTTCGGCAGTCTTTTCTCTCTCCCTCTTTAGTCGTAACTCCGATCCGGGGTCACAAAATAGACTCTTCTCCTTCCTCCCCACTACACGGTACGTGCCTTGCATTTCTATCGCGAGAAGATTTCAGCACTTAATTACTTTCTTCCCCGGTCGACTCTCGTCGGAATATGCGTACGCACATTATAATCTAGGCAGGCGCTCTCGACAGCAGTAAGTAGTTGTGTCATTTGAGAATATAAATCTCCACACATGCGGAGACTCGCATCCCTGACTTCAACCTTTTTAGCATTCTTCGATTCCTGCTAGACCACCGGGGCGGTATTGCATTGGCTGCTATACTTACTGCATTGCAGCGTAGTATCTCTGCTGTGTCGTAGTTTTGTGGCCGGAGAACTGGTATCCCTCCAGGACGAAGAATCGGCACAGACACTGTGTGCTGGATGTCGACGGGTAGAAAGGACGGGTTAATGTGAAGAACACACACACACGCACACCGGGGCGACCGGCTGCATGTGATACTGCTGGGTAAATACCAAAATTTGAAAGATTATTATTCAGATGGTAGACAGTGTCAAAGGTCGTGGAAACAAGATTTACCCCCTGCTGTCTGTACAGCTAGATTGGTCGTCAGTTCTCGTCGTCATCCGTAGACCCCTTGTGACTGATCAAGGTTTGGGCCCCAATAAGCAATGGACAACAAAGAAAGGTTTTCCTGGCATCCACACCAAGTAGCTTTTGGCATCGCACATCCCGGAGCCCGGAGGACACGAAAGAGTGGCACCAGCGCACCAGCCCTTCCGGCGGGGGGAGTGCCTCTGAATGATCAAATCCGAGGCACTCGATGTTGAAGCAAGTACGGGCTGCTGGCCGGCTTTCTCGAATTTGAAATGGGAGGTATTACCGGCATTAAATCGTCGGTATGCGTTACGTATGAGGACAATGAGAACATCAATCACTGCCCTTTCAGAATGTGTTGTACAAGTACAGGACACCTAATGAGAAACAGGCTAATTAGAAAGCCAGGCTGATATTTAGAGGAAAATAATAAATTCGGCAGTCGTTATATTGAAATTAGTGTAGACAGCACCCTCTCTCAAAAAAGAAGTCCAGCCTGGGTCAGATTTCCTGTTTCTTATTAGGTGTCTTGTACTGTATACAAGTATTACGGGTACATACACAAATTGCAGCAGCACCGCCACCAGTAAAGTATATATCAGGTATACAGTACGCGACAGCAGTCAAGAATGTTGCAGTTAAGAATGTCAGGCTGGGATTTACGGAAGTTGAAGAATGTACAGCTAAGCATTTATTTGTGCTGAACTCAAGCAGGAAATAAGAAATAGAAATTGGGAAGTGCAAGGGGGTCGGCAGTTAAGAATCTGGCTGAATACACTGCACCCCTGAAAAATAAGAAACTGCCCAAACATCCCCCAAGTGTAATAAGACTGGGTGAGACACAGAGTATCCCCTTGCAGGTTTGTGGTGTTACTCACTTTCCGTAGAGTCAAGCGTAGAAGAGAAGCAGCTGTATATTAATCCCCGAGCCAGATGACATCTGCCTCGCGATGGGCTTCACATATGGCCCTCAGATCTTATAAATACCCCGAATACGAATGCCATCCAAGTTGTACGAAACGAACCAATTACCTATACATAGGTAACTACCTGCCTTCGTAGCCCATACCATTACACTAGCCTACCCTGACGAGCCGTATATGCAGAAATATGGGAACAACGGGGAAATCCCAGTTCCCCGAATTAGAACATGAGTCGAAGATGCGGCTCCTCGAAACCCCTTCCACACCTCTAAGTTGCTAGGCTAAGAAGCCGGAAAAAAACGCTAGCCCATACTATTACACAAGTTCACATTAGGCTCCCAGCGAACGCCTCCTCCGCGCTCCAAAACCGTCCCAAGTGGCGTCTTTTTGATATTATATGTGTTTTGTTTTTGTCGCCGAACAAAATCCATATTTTTCATTTTTCCTGCCAAACAAAATTCTTTCCCCTCTGCAAACATGCAAATAAAAAAATTGCAACACATTGTTTTCCGTGTGTTTCGGTGCGGATAGAAGCAGTGCGGTGGTGGGTGGAGCACTGCTTGATTCTAGAGGACCTGCAGGCCCTTAGAGTAGTGCATAACCCCTTGGCAAAAATATATAAGCGAATAAAAAACAAATCCGTTTTTAGTTCAGTTGCAATACTATTTCTGGTATAATGTCCACATTTTCGTGACTCTCTACGGAAAACGGCATTGCTCCAGTTCTAATGCTCCGAATGGCGACTGATGAGTTGTTGTAGAGAGCCTAGGTCATGGTCAACTTTTGTGTCTAAGAAGGTGTATCGATCAGACGCTTTCTTTGTTCATCCGAACAGTGCCTCTTACTCGAAAACGACTCGCCTTCCCCCTGGTACCCAAGACGATTTTGAAAAAAGGCAGTTTCTCCGGATGCTGATACTGTTTGAACTCAGATTTTTGACGAGGACGCCGAGCACTAGTAGGCGAACCTACCCGGGCCTCTAGTTCGACCGTCCGTAGCGTCCTACGTGGCCATAGCAGAGTTTAGGTACCAAATGAGCTCCGAAACGATCAAAATCTCGCTGCGGAGCACTTTTGTTTCGTGATGCAAACACAGCAATGCTTGCCCTCCCTTCCAGATCCAAGAGCCCCAATACCTCCTAGAGACTATAACGAACAAGCTATACGTTGGTCGGTCGCAGATCTGAGCATTCGAACTGGAGCTATGCCATTTTCCGTAAGGAGTCGTACTGATATGGTGTTATTATCCCAGAAATAGTATTGCTGCTGTGAAAAAAACGAAACATGTATATTTTTCAAGACTCAAGCATGACCGAATTAAGAACTGGTCCAAGGGCGCACAAAAAACACAGTTTTCGACACCACACACCCAAATGTTTATTGTGGACCTCTCAAGGGGGGAGGGGGGGTACGACGGACCCATCCCCCCCCCTCATAACGCCAAACAATCTCCTATATAAAACATCCCTATACTAAATCCTAAATAATACCAAGGGGGGCACAGCCTAGGGGGGTACTACAGTCCACGCAGCCCCCTAAGAGCGGACAGGCGCCGACCGTAGAAGAGACAGAGAGAGAGGGAGAGAGTGATCACGATGAGCACTGTCTCCGTGGTGGAGGGAGCCCTATCCAAGGCCCCCTTCGATAAGGTTGCTTGGCTAGAACGCGTCTGCGGAAAGCCTGCGGATGGCTCAGAGTTAATTTGCTGTTGCGGGCACAACTTCGGCGACGGTTCAGGAATGGACGACGGCAAAGCCATTGCGCATGAGACTTCGGATGAGCACAGAGAGTGAGTGCAGAGAAATGAGGACTATAGAAGCATATCGTGTGCCTCGCAGCCATTGTCGCAGCAGCAGTAAGAAGATGAAATACTCAGTTCGGTTGATACATGTTCGCAGAAAAATGCGGCGAAATAAATTCGGTCAATCTTGGACAGTCCTCATACTGCTGTGCGACTGCGTGTGTAGTGTTGTACAGCTGCCCGCCGCGTGTGTCGTGCTGCCCCCCGTGTAGTTGGCAGCAGCAGCAGTCGCAGAAGCCTCAGCAACAGTAGCAGACGCGGCACAATAAATTTTTCTCCTAAATTCCAAATGACATGCAGCCCCAGCAGTAGTCCACTACTGCTGTGTGCCAACATATCGCTGCCTTCGCATAGCTGGCGTTATACCCGCGTCCCCTTCCCCTTTCAAATTTGACACCCTTCGCATGCGAGCAGGGCATATTTGCCTTTGGCAAAAATCGCCGGGAAGAACAGCAGAGGCAACTGGGTTTGCAAGACGTGCAAGCACGACTTCGGACCCAGTGTAGCGGCATTGACCCGGACCCACGTGCGGCAGCATGAGGATTCGCAGGAACACAAGTGAGGGAAGCTGTCGCTTGTTGCATCCACGTTTACACAGTTTAGGGTTGTTTAGGGAGCTTACTTCCGTACTGGTGATTTGTTCATCATCCCTGCACGTACTTCGTGCAATGTATCAACCAGAGGGGCTGCCTTGATAAATGTATGTGGAACACCACACACGGCCAAAACTTGTCTTCGGTCTGACAACGGTCGATCAATCAAACTTGCACACGTCGACAGGAGAGCTGCTGCAGGGAAGGGGCGCACCATGCTGATTTTTTTCCAACGGGTGAGCACCACGGACGGCGCGAAGGAGTCGCCGGTGGCGAGGGACAGCAGCAGCGTGGGCGCGAGCAGTGACGTTGAGGTGGTTGCGACGGGAAGCGCCGGCGGGCGTGAGGGTGGTGCGGGCGAGGGCAGTGACGGTGAGGTGGTTGCGACCGGCGTTGTGAACGGGCTTGAGGATTTTGAGGGCGCGGGTAGTGAGGTGGATGGAGTATTTCCCGACGCTACCGACGAGCATGGTCCCACCGATGTGACGTGTGTCCACGCTCCGATTTTGTGCGCGGGAATGTCTACGGGTGTCCGGGAGCCTGTTCTCCAGCACTACCCATCAACTCTCCACGGTGTTGGCAACCAGGGAGTGTCGTGGGAGGCTCGGATATACCCGAACCGCCAAGGTTCACCGGGTCTCATGCCGGCAAGGCTGCCCGAAATCGCCTCGCGCGCGTGCGGACATTCACGACGCCGGCAGGCGGACACGTCGCCGAGGGTAGCGCTAGCTTGGAAGACTGGGGCAAAGCGTTGCAGGTCGGGTCCCCGTTTGCGACGCTATTCAGACTTCGCGCGGTGGGTCGCGAACCCGTGAGGTACTCTGTCGGGGTTCTAGTCGTAACTGCTCCACCAGAAGAACGCGGCGAGGCGGCAGATGGTCAGGGGTCCAGGGGCAATTATTGAGGTTAAGGCTAGTCGGTGATGGCGATGGTTCGACATTTGAGTGGGAGGACGGCAAGCTGCACACAGCCCATACGTACAGCTGCTCTCTTGCCCTTGTCGTGGAACTGGACCCGACCTTGGACATGGACAAGAAGACGTACTTGTTCACCATGGACGAGTTGATCACCACGCATAATTTACTTCGCGAAACCGTGGAAAGTGTGCAAGGATGGACGGCGATTCCTGATGTGCGGCCAACTCCACCGGGCAAAGGTGGTCCTCTTCCTCTGCATGGTGCCCTCACTTGCACGTCAAGCGGGGCCCTCTGGTCGGAGGAAGTTGGGGCAGCTTCTGTCGACGGGAAAGTGGAGTGTCCACTCTGCTGGTTCAAAGTGCGCCCGAACCAACTGCTGCAGCACATGGGGGGACACATCCTTGAGGATGAGGTAAGACGCTCGTAAGCAAGTGCATTTTGTGTTGAAGTATCCGCGGAAAATTGACGGCTTACTGCACCCAGAGGACTGCCGGACGTACTTGAAGGAAACCTGACCATGTTTTATCTTGTGGTTTTTGTTATGATACTGTCCCTCCCACAGAGCCTACGGCAGCGCAACACGTGCGGCTTTTGCGGCGGCGAGGTTGGGAGGATGTGCAAGACGTGGATTGAAGTACCAAGGATCGGGAAAGCTGCACCTCAGATACATTCCAACTGTCGTCTCGCGCCCAAGTTGGACTCGCAAAGAAGTCTCGTTGCTTTAGGCCTATCAGCGGCGTCAAAGTTCACGTCATCGACCCCATGCACTAACGTACCCCTGAAGTGCAAGTTTTGCAGCCCTGCAGAGTGGGTGCGGAAATACTGCATGTCCCATCACGTAGAAGGGCAGCATTCCACTTCGTTGGTTCTGAACAAAGCAGACCCCAACATTGCGAGATTCGAAAGCAGCTTTGACGTAAGCAAGACAGAGAAGGAGGCGGTGGCGAGAAGGATGCCAAAGGGCAAGGCTGGCAGAGCCCCCGTAGCACGCCGAACGGTCTCCCAGCAGAAGAGTAAGGGTTCCATAGCTCCCGCAGCACGCCGTAAGGTCTCACAGCACGACGGGGGGTCAGATGAGTCAGACGACTCAGAGGAGGAGGAAGAGGAAGCGGAGGAGGAGGAGGAGGAGGAGGAAGAGGAGGAGGAGTCAGAAGAGGAGAGGGACGGGGGGGGGCGGGAGGAGGAAGAGGAGGAGGAAGAGGAGGAGGAAGAGAAGAGGGACGGGGGGGGAGGGGAGGAGAAAGAGGAAGACGACAAGGACGACCGCAAGGATGAGAACGAAGACGAACAGCCGGGGGGACGAAGGGAAGGGGGTGAAGGAGGGGAAGGGGAGAGCAAGAGGGGACGGGCGGGGAGTAGCAGCAACGGTAGCGAGACACCGGGCGAGAACGTGGGAGAACCCGTGCGCAAGAGTAGGCGGGGCAGAACGATCACGCAAAGCGTTCGCAACAGAGAAAGGATCTTGGCACTTCGATGATTCATTGTGCACATTACGTTCCTTCGTCCGTGGAGTGTTTTCCAGCATTTGAATCAATCAAGCACGATGCCTTGTTTTCCGTACTGAATATTAAGATATTGTCTTGTTGTCCGAGGCAACCTTGGGGGGGTTGTATCCAGCATGTTCTATATATTTCATAAAGTACCTTGAAAGACTTTTGTGAGAGTTGGTGAGAGGGGCAAGCAAAGAAATTCACTCCTAAAAGGAAAAAAAAAAACTTTTTTTTCGGCCCTCCGGGGGGGGAGGGGAGGGGGTAGTGTGGTGTGCGGGATAACGGTTTTTGTGCGCCCTTGACTGGTCCCACATATTTATGGAAAAACTACTTCGAATTAGTGTAGGATGTTTATTAATTTATGAATAGATAGGTTAAGAAGAATCGTTGAAGGTGGCCAAGATAACATTTGATGCCTGCAGTCCTGAAGAGCATTATCGTGTTTCTAATTAATATCTTGTGAATTATGAGTGATGGATGCCATGTGAAAAAACAAATTATTGACAACCGCTCAAGAAAAAAAAGGTCGCATTGAACGCCTTTGCAAAATAAAAAATTTATTTTCAAGAATTTGGCGTTGTGCGCCTCATTTCCCAATAAGAAATTGGATTTAAGCATTTCTTCTGAAATTAAAGAGGAAATAAGACGCGAGGCTGAGTTTAAATAGGAAATTCTTAAGTGCTGTCGCGTACTGTACGAGTATATATATTGTCCATCCCATTAATTATCTTCGCCCTTCCGTTCTCTCTCGCCTTCCTAGTCGTAACTCAGATCCGGGTTCACAAAGTAGGATCTTCTCCCTCCCCCCCGACTACGGTTTTTGCCTTTCTTTTTATCGCGAGAAGATTTCAGCACTTTCTTCCCTCGTCAACTCTCGTCGGATTGGGCTTACCCACGCTATAACATGCGCTCTCGACAGTTCGTTGGTGTCATTAGAGAATAATAATCTCCATCCATACGAGGAGACTCGAACCCCCGACCTCCAACGCTAACAGGCTTCGTGGCTACCTGTTAGACCACCGGGGCGACCAGCTATACAGGTCCACCAATAAGAAACAGCTAAATATGAACGACAACATAATAATCCCTTTTTTAGCAGGATGTAGTAAAGCTAGGTATAGAAAGACAGGGTATCCCTAGCCAGGTCAGCCTATGAAACGGGTACTCGTTGGTACTCACGTGTGTTGTTTGCGTAGAGATAGAAGAAGAGCAGGTTTATTCCGTTTTCGCGTGATGAACGACTGAGAAGGCCGGTGAGATGGCTAAAAGCCATCGGGAACCATCCCTGGTTCCCACCTAAGATACCGCCTTCCAAGTACTACCAATACGATTATTATACGAGGAGCCGCATCTTCGACTCATGTTTTAGTTCGTGGAATCGGGGTTTCCACGAATTTCTCATATTTCTGCATATACGGCTCATCAGGGTGGGCTAGTGTTATGGTACTGCTGGCATGATGTGGAAACGTTTGGTAAATACCTGGTATCAG
>MEHQ01004120.1:7142-49996 GCA_008828725.1 Saccharina japonica
CTCGAGCGACACACATATATCTGCCTGCACACCTCCGCCGAAATAATACGAGATAGAAGGCTCCCCTTCGGGATTGTGGTTGACTTGGAATACCAGGGGTGTCGCAAGCTGAGAAGGGAGAATACATCAGCAGGCGTTCGTTCCTCGTACTATTAATAGCAGCTTCTCATATATCACATACGTAGCCACCGGGCGAGCACGAAGAACATGGAAAAACTCTACTTCGCGTTGCAAGGAACGGCAGGTTCGTGGGGTGCGTTTTAAACTTGATTTTAGTATACACCTGTATTTGGCCCCGAACGGACCAGGTGTACCTGTTTTTGGCCGCTGCCCAAACTATTATACTTGGCTTGACTGAGCATAGAGTCACTACATCATTTAGAGCGGCAAGTCTTCTTGGTCTGCTTTTGAGTTATGAGTACTTACTCTGTGTATTGCGAACAAAAGCTGTCTTGCCTGATCCATTTGACTGATGCAACCTGATCCAAATCTAGCAACCCATACAAGTCCATATATATCGTAAGGTGATGCAGGTAGCTCGAGCTCAGTGCACCTACAAGCCTCTGCTTTGGAAACTAGAGGAGCTGCCGGCTGCGGTACGTTCGAACCAAAACGCGGCGAGATTGTTTCTTGAAACCGTCGGAAACGCGGCGAGAATGGGCGCGACGCACAACGCACGACGAGCGCCTCCCACCTAGTGTTGGTAAGCAACTAAAATGAGCATGCGTAATCAAGTATTATTGGCTTGCTTATTGTACGCATAATCAAAGCAACCATACTATCGTGCTTATTTGCTTATTTTAGCTATATGGAGTTTAACATAGCATACTAAACTCCATACACAATAAGTGAATCGGTTTTAGAATGCCGTTAGTAAACTCTATACAAACAAAATGGGTATGTATGTGTTTTAGTGTCGACATATTCGTATGGGTTCTAGCATGGCGATACTGAAATTCCGTATAATTATATATACGAAGTATGTAGGTTTTAGTATAAAAACACTATGATAAACGCCATACAAAGACCAAAGCTACTAAAAGTTGCTTAATCGAGCAACTGTTTTACCAAATAAGCAATAATCAAAGCTAACCCTTGATTTAGTTGCTTACCAACACTACTCCCACCTTTCGAACAACCGGGCGCACACACGCGCACAGACACCTCCGTCTTGTCCCCCGAAGCATCCCGATTCAAGAGGGGAGGATCCCGGCGCAAGAGTTGTTGGCGGCATAGTGAAATGTGGTACATATTCAGGCTGCAACGGCATATATTTAAAAAATAAAAAACAACTTATATATGACCCAACGATTCCTCCATGAAACACATACAAACAACACGCGTACGGCCCAGGCGTATCGTTTCGAGAACGCGTCTTGTTAATCAACTGGTCTCAATACGGCTTCGAAATGAGTGTTTAGTACCTATCTCGACGTCAATTTGGCTTCAAAACGAGTGTTTAATTTGAGCAAATTTTTTGTTTTGCGTTTAGGGCCGGCTGAGGGGGGGGGTAGGGGCATAGCGAGGGCACGGCGAAAACAAAGGCGCAGGAAAACCCTATAAATGGCGGGTGTGGCTGGGCACTAATGACATGGCACCGTAACAAGGGCGAGGGACCGAAGCGCCTCACGGCACCAGGAGGCATTGGGTACTGCGCCATTAGGGAGGACGGAAGCAATGAACGCTACGGTTTCGCGGATGGTGCATTGAAAGGCGAGGGGGGGAGATAGGGGAGCACAAAGAGAAGAAACGTCAGCCTCGGCCCTGTACCGACCGTGATGTGAATACATGCCAAAGCAAAAAAAAACACACAACACAAAACACAAAACACAAAACAAACAAACAAACAAACAAACAAAAGTTCAGCACCCGGTCGGGTGGGATGGACACAAAAAAACAACCTACAGCATGCCGGCGCAGCATAAAAAACAACGAGACCGCGAGCTTCCACCTCCCCAGTCGTTAAGCCCCGACGCACCTGGCAGCCGCCATCTCTCGGAGATTTCCTCCAAGCTTCCCTCGAAGAGCGCCCGCAACCGT
This sequence comes from Saccharina japonica, assembly GCA_008828725.1. NCBI lineage: Eukaryota > Phaeophyceae > Laminariales > Laminariaceae > Saccharina > Saccharina japonica. Next base: position 9,183 of record MEHQ01004120.1, read on the forward strand.
TCCCACGTCGCCAAGGGGCCCCAGCAGCGCCCCCTCCGCCAGCATTCTGGGCTCCGACACATTTTCCACCGCGGCAACCGGTACGTCGGTCCCTTCCTTACCGGCGGTGGCGACGGCGGCAGTTACTGCTTCTGTCGCGTGCGTTGGAGCTGCTTCCGTTCCGCGTCGCGAATCGCCCGGGGCGGCGGCACCAGCCACGTCTGCTGCTGCTGCTGCTGCTGCCACCACCGCTGTCAGCTGCGCCAGCGGCAGCGTCGTCGTCGATGGCGGCGGCAGCGTAAGGGGCGGTGGTAGCGGAAGCGGCGCTGCCTTGATGAGGGCCTTGAGGTAGAGGAGGGCGTCTGGCGGTCGCCCTCTCACCCAGTCCATGTCTTCGTACCTGCGGTCGAGTGGGGTTGGGCGCATGTAGACAAAAGGGGAGTGAAACCCTCAAAGGTGAAAAAAACAACGCCACGACTCTTGGCGCACATCTCGCACGCTTCCGCAGACAGGCCAGCAGCGGCAGTAATGCTACAAGCACAAGCGGGCGTTGGCCTCCAAGGTAGCCCCCCCCCCCCCCCGCGCGCGCGCTCGCAATGTTTGCCTGGTCGGTGAAAACCCCACGTGCCCCGTCCCGGCATTGTAGGGATGCGAGGGTCTATAGTCTTAAGACTACGCAGTGCATGACATGAGTACACTCCCCTCGTGGCCTACCGCCAACTACAAGAGCAACAGCAACAGCGGCAACAACAGCAACAGCAGCCAGCAGTGCGCTCTCCCTCCCCCCCCCTCCTCGCGACGCAACGCCAAAAACAAAGACAACCATTGGCACGGAGCTGCACCTTCTGCGCGGCGGGATCCCTCCGGGCGGGCGTCCCCCCAGGAAGCCGCTCTTGTACATGGCCATCTCGACGGGAGGCCGCTTGTCACGGAGAACCGAAACCACCTGCATCATTCGTCAAAAAAGGAGAAGCGCGATAGGACGCCGCCCGTGAGACGACATGTGTCCGCGACTAATTTGAAAGAAAAGACAACCGCACTCATCCATCCATCCACCCACCCATCCATCAACAAGCAAGAGCAAGAGCGCGCAATCGGACGTGTCAGCGGTGAGGCCAGGCGAAGCGTGTTCAGCGCCAACGGTAACATCGATGATAACCGTTGGAGTCAATACTCAACTGCAACGTCACAATCACAATCAACGCCAAAGCTAACGTCAACATCAGGATCAACGTCAGCGGCAACCCTACACATGTGGCCGGGACTCCCCCCCCCTGCACAATGTAGGCGTGAAAAAAAATCCTAGCGGAGACATTGAAACATTACAGCACACCATTAGGCGCAGCATAATTGAGAGGCCTGTGGGCACCTCGTGGGGTTCGCTATAGATATATTGCTCAATCTCTCCACGAAGACATTTTAACGCCCATATTGTGCAAGGGGGGGGGGGGGGGGGNGGGGGGGGGGGGGGGGGGGGGGGGGGGGGGGGGTCCCGGCCACCAGTGTAACGCCAACGTTAGTTAGCGTCAACGTCAGCGACATCCGCCACAGTCAGCGTCAGCATCAACATAAACGTCAACTCGTCAACCTCTTTGGGACGGACCCCTTTCAAGGGATATGAGGGACATAAGCGAAAGCGACCAAAAAAAAGATAGTTTTGGTGATGTCAACCGTCTACGAGCAGCGTGAGCGCTCAGCAGCACGGTTAGGACCAGGACGGGTAGGATCATGTTGCTCCCGTGCCGTACGACTCCCTTGATATTGTAACTCGGGGGCACCACCGTGAATCATCCCCCAATCACATAGTTGTTGCGTTGGTGCGATCGTCACTTTTTTATCGTCAATTTTTTCCCTCTCAAGAGTCCCAAGACGGTGAATGTCAACTTCAACATCAAAAGTTGAGGTCAGAGTCAGCCTCAAAAGTGTCAAAACCTCTTTAATAACAATCGCAGACTGTGTCTCGACCGGTCGTCGGCAATCGAGTCGATCGGGCGCACTCATCAACTACGAGTTGATATAGCGCGCACGCCACACGTTTACATCTCTAAGAGGTTACGTGCCTCGTTATCTCGCGCGAACTCAACCACCGCTTCGGGAACTACGGCGAGCCAATCTCCATCAAAATGCGCCGTCAAACCGTTAAGATCAACAACGTTACCACCAACATCAACCACCAGCACCAACATACAACATCAACATGAACATCAACTTCAACATCGACGCCAACGCAACATTTGTCCCTGACCCAAACAATTCCGGAAACTCCGAAAAACTCCGGAAATTTCGCAAAAAAGAGAAACTCGCAAAACTCGCAAAACTCCCGAAGGAACACTGTCGACCAACGCATCACACAGCTTGCAAAGCTAAAAGCGAGCGTCAAATCAAGTTCGGTCGCGCTCACAGCTGACATGCTTCTTAACAGTCGCAGAAAAAACTTGTGAATTAATCTCGAATACTCTGAACAATCGCAGTTGACAAAAAAAGTGCCAAATTCCGAGGCCGTGCGCCGTAAACTCCACATTGTGGAGAAACCCCTCTAGCACGCGCTGCTGACGGGGCGCGGCAAGGAGGTATGCAGCGATAAGCTTACCGATTGAGCTCCGCAGGTGACAAGAGCGCGGCGCGTCTCCTCGCCTCCAAGAGGAACAAGAAACGCCAGAAGCGACCGTTTCGCCTCTTCCAGCTCTACGCCTGTTTTTGGCGGCAGGAGGTGCGATAGAACAAGCAGACAGAAAAATAAGGCGATCAGGCAAGCAAAAAGAAAAACAATGAAAGCAGGCGGGCAAGCGAGCGAGCAAGCAAGCAAGCAAGAAACCAGGCAAGCCAGCCAGCCAGCAAGCAAGCAAGGAAGGAAGGAAGGAAACAAGGAGAGCAAGCGAAAGCCAGTGAGCGAGCGAGCGAGCAAGCATATAATAAAACAAAAAACTAAGGATAGAACAAAAAAAACGTGTAAGAAGCAGTAAAGTGATGGAGCAGTACAAAGGTGTCGTCGGTGGCGGCGGCGGCGGCGACGGCGGCGGTTGCAGAGCGTTCACTTTGCGAAAAAAAATAACATCATGCTCGTTCATTCAAAGAGGGAAACACGAGCTGGACAACAGAAACCGTCTCCACCCCACGGGAGAGACTCGACGGCGGAGGCGATAGGGCCGCCTTGGTTGAACCGGCAGTGCGGCAATCGAAGCCATCCTATCAGAAGGAGATATCGCGAGAGGAGCTACTGTGCGTCGCTCCAACGGTGGGAGCCGAGACGCGGAAAGCTACCGGAGTTCGAGGAGAAAACGTCACAGCAGCCGTCTCCACATTAAAAACGTCGTCCTTAACAGTGTGTGAAGTTGACGTGTGGAAAACGAATGGAGTTCAAGGGAAAATAGTAGGCGTGTTCCCGTACGTTATTCGCACGGTGGGTAAGGAAAACGCATGGAGTTCAAGGGAAAATAGTAGGCGTGTTCCTGTACGTTATTCGCACGGTGGGTAAGGAAAACGAATGGGGTTCAAGGGAAACTAGTAGGCGTTCCTGTGCGTTCTTCGCACGGTGGGTAAGCGATGGTGCGGGTGGAAATTCAGTACAGCTGTCGATATCGCCTCTCGCCGTCTCATCGCCCTCAAAGTAGATGCCCAAGGTCGCGGCAAGACGCGATAATATAGGAACCTTGCCCGCCCATAAAGTAGCTGCCCAAACTCGACGCAAGGTGCGATACGACGCTGCTTGCCTGCTGATTGGTTCCCCGCGGCGCCCTTGCGTCCCGACGCCCCTCTTCCGCGATTCGTGGCGACGGCGGTCGTCGACAAAGTTGTGTCCCCCGCTTCTGCCTTCGCGAGCGCCACCCTTAGCCTTGTCTCGACCCTGCGACGGGAGAGTGACAGGTGAAACGTGGTTGGGTTAGCCAGCTGCTGCTATTTACCGGGTGGGCTATTGTAATAAGAACCCACGATGGACCCAAAAACCAGGCATTCCCCTATGTTTACACACCACATTTTGGTTATGATTGCTGTGAGATGTTCCCCCCTCTCCCCCGTACTAGTAGGCTTCTTTCTCTCTGCCTGTGAGACAAAAACAGATGAGAAACAGAAACATCATAGTGGCAAGCAGGTGCACGAGGTGGGCGAGTGAATCAAGCATTTTTTTAAATTTTTATTCTTGTATGTCATCACTTTACTTTCCAGCTCCAACTCGTATTATACGAATAGTAGTATAGGGGGATGTTACCCTCAACGGCCTTGTGGACAAATAGTGGTCACAGGTCACAGGCGTCTTCACTTTTTCTCTTCCGGTACTTGCCTTTCACTTTTATCGCGCACACGGTTCAGCATTCCGTCCGCTCATCAATTTTTATCCGATTTTGCCCAACTCGAAAACAAGCAAAAGTACAATAGCAAGCAAATTGACAAGCGAAATAAACGAGCGAACAGACAAGTGAACATAAAGACCAGTAAACAAGCAAACAAGAAGACAAGGCAGTAGTAGACACACACAAACAAGACAAGCACACAAACACAAACACACAGACATAAACACACACAAAGCAACAAACACAAACAAGAAACCAACGCGCCCACGATCGATACAAATGTACGGTCTCCGACGAAGGCCACTAATTGTACCATATTTATAGGGAACCGAAACGTCGTCCCACCTCATAGCGCCGGGCGTGCGAAGCGCGGACGCGTGCCCCGAAAACAATCGTGTCCGCAAACGAAACGAAACGAAAAAAGAAGGCAGCGTAACCGTGGTACAGGTGTATAACTATAACCGTGCGTACCGTTAACTGCAACCGCAACAGCAACCATCACCGTAACAGCAAACGCAACCGTGACCGTATCCGTAACCGAAACCATAACGGCAGCCCCAACCGTAACCATAACCACAACCGTAACCGAAATGATAGCCCCAATCGTAACGAAACCGCAATGGTAGCCCCAACTGTAACCGAAACCGCAACGGTAGCCCCAACCGTTACCATACGCACCACTCTAATCATAACCACAACCGTAACCGTTTCCGTAACCGCAACTTAATCGTCACTGTAACCGTATCCCTACCCGTAACCGTTCCCGTAACCATACACGTAACAGCAACCTTAACAGTGACCGTGTAAAATCGTAACCGTTCAAAAACGTTACCGTAACAAACGGTACCCGTTTTAAAACGTTGCCGTAAAAACCGTAACTGATACACACGTTATCATACCGTAAAAACCGCAACCGTAAAAAAAACGTTACCGTGAAAAACCGTAACCGTTCAAAAAAGTAACCGTAAAAAACCGAAACCGTCAGAAAACGTTACCATAAAAACCGTAACCGTTAGAAAACGCTACCGTAAAAACGAAACCATCAAAAACACTTAACCGAAACCACGCCATTCTTTCACGCGCCGTACATACAGTCAGGCGGCGGCATAACAACGCCGACCCTCGACAACCAAAAAAAAAACAAAACACGCTCGCCGTTCCTTCGTACCTGTTGGCCAAGAAAGCGGCCAGACGAAACCCGCCCATGCTCCTCAACCACGGACACTGCGCCCAGCCCTCCCCCCCGGGCCCCGCACCGGCAGCCACCCCTCTATCTCCACCGCTGCCACCACCGCTGCCGCCGCCGGCGCCAGCGCCGCTCCTAGAAACACTCTTCAACCCGCCCCCGCCCCCCGCTGCTACCGCCGCCGCCACCGCCGCCGCTAACCCCAGACCGGCACCGCCTTTTCTCCCACCAAACCCCTCGAGGGCGGCCGCCTTACCACCGCGCCGAGCATCTGCGAGGTGGAAATCGGGGTCGCGGAGAAAGCGGCCGTGGGAAACGGCGTCCATGGCGCGGAAAAACTCGCCACCGTCTTGCAAAAACGCCTCCGCGAAGGTTACCGCTGTCGGCGGGTCCCCGTACGCCAGCGCGGCGCCTTCGACCGCCGCGGCCGAGGCCGCCGCTCGGTGGGCGGAGCCCGAGTCCGCCGCGAGGTCGACCTCGACGGCGGTCGCTTGGAAGGCCGCCCTGATGGTATAGTGGTGATGGTGGGTGTGGCGGTGGTGGATGGTGGTATGTGGTGGTGGTGGTGGTGGTGGTGGTGGTGGTGGGTGGTGGTGGTGGTGGTTGTGGTGGTGGTGGTGGTAGTGGTGGTAGTGGTATTGGTGAATAGTGGCGGTGGTGACCGTCACGGAGACGGGCGGAAGACTGAGAGGAGGAGGAGGAGGAGGAGCAGGCGGTGGAGGTGGTGGTTGGGGGGAAAGCGGGGTTAAGGGGTTTCACGAGACTGTGTGCTTTCCGCGTCGCCTCTCGGTTGTGCGTGCGGGGAAAAAAAATACTGCGACATCGGCCAATACGGTCGCAGCAGCAAAGGCTCGGGAGCAGCTGCAGCGCAGCGGCAGCAGGCGCGGTGCGGCAACGACGACTCTCGAAAGTTCGGGGGCGGGGGGGGGGGCGTCGTGACGACAAAGGGTCAATAGAGTACTGTGCAGATCAGACGTCTGCCGATATGCTATGTCCGTGACACGTTTCGCACACGAAAAACATTTTTCGATCTGTTCTCGGCTGCGCGGCAAAATGGTTTTCAAGGAAATTGGAGGCGGTGGTGGCGCCTTGGAGGGGGGGGTGTACTCATGTCGTGCACAGCCGTAGTCGTATGACCATAGACCCTCGCATCCCTACAATGCTGGGACGGAGCACGTTGAGTTTTCACCAACCAGGCAGACATTGCTTGCACCAGCACCAGTGGCATATAGTGCGCGCACACAAACGCCGTCGATGAACAACCTAATTCTCGGTACGCAAGAACGGGCATATCGCACTTGCATCCCAACGGCTTTTGGGTCGAACGGAGGCTTTTCCCGGTTCTCTCACGAAAAAAAAAGGTTCTGCTCATTAAACGGTTAATTTTCCAAGACTAGCCGGCGTCGAAAGGAACACCACCGGTGGGGGTAGCCTCTACGCCTCCACGCCGATCAAAACAAGCGCAATAAGAAAACAAATAAATAAGTAAAAAGCACCGACGGGCGACCATATACGTTAAAAAAAAAACAAGCACTTCGTATAGATAATACCCACAGCAGCAGGTTTCTTTGACCCTCTTGTCACTGTAAAAGTTACCCAAATAATATTCCAACTAAGTTTATCCCCGAATCGTGGGTAAATTTAGTTGCAAAAGGGCTACTAAACAAAAACAGGGAGCGTGCTACGTATGCCGCCCGAAATAAGACGCCCTCGACAAAAAAAACAGTAACCGGCTATTCCGCCCCTTGGCCACTCCACCACTCCGCCACACAACGCGACACCACAAAAACCCATCGCACACCGTCACTCCAACACACCGCCACTCCGTCGCACAACTGGCACATCGTTTACGACAACACGCCCGTACCTCGCGCCGCAGCCGCCGCCGCCTCCGCCTCCGGAAGCCGGGGGCGGTTGCACCTCGAACCGGACCTCCTGCCCCGCGAACGCCCTCCTGTCCAGCCGCGCCGCCATGTTTGCCGCCAGCAGGCACCAAGCCGGGTCCTCAAACGTGAGCAGCCTCGACCGTTCCCCTACCGTCAGTGACGCAAACCACACCTCAGCGCGTTCCCGCAGCTCCGGTCCCGAGTGGGCCCCACCCGCTACAGCTTCCGCTGCCGCCGCTGCCGCCGCCGCCGCCGCCGCCGCTACTGCCACCGTCGCCACCGCGCTATCGCCGCCGTTGGCGTTGGTGTTAGCGTGGCCGTTTGGAAGAAGGGCGCGGGAAGGGGCAGGGGCGGGGGCGGTGTGGCGTGGTTGTGCCCGCGGTGCCGGCGGTTGCTCCTGTAGGGTAGGGTATGGTGAGGGTAGGGTACGGCGAGAATAGGGTACGGTAAGGGATGGCATGGTAGGGTAAGGGTAGGGTATGGTAAGGGTAAGGTATGGAAAGGGTAGGGTTTGGTAAGAGTAGGTATGGTAAGGGTAGGTATGGTAAGGGTAGGGTATGGTGAGGGTAGGCATGGTACGGGTAGTTGAGGTAAGAGTAGGTATGGTAAGGGTAGGTATGGTAAGGGTAAGGTATGGAAAGGGTAGGGTTTGGTAAGAGTAGGTATGGTAAGAGTAGGTATGGCAAGGGTAGGGTATGGTAAGGGTAGGTATGGTAAGGGTAGGGTTAGGGTGTATGGTAAGGGTAAGGTATGGAAAGGGTAGGGTTTGGTAAGAGTAGGTATGGTAAGGGTAGGTATGGTAAGGGTAGGGCATGGTAAGGGTAGGTATGGTACGGGTAGTTGAGGTAAGAGTAGGTATGGTAAGGGTAGGTATGGTAAGGGTAAGGTATGGAAAGGGTAGGGTTTGGTAAGAGTAGGTATGGTAAGGGTAGGTATGGTAAGGGTAGGGTATGGTAAGGGTAGGTATGGTAAGGGTAGGGTATGGTAAGAGTAGGTATGGTAAGGGTAGGTATGGTAAGGGTAGGGTATGGTAAGGGTAGGTATGGTAAGGGTAGGGTATGGTAAGGGTAGGTATGGTAAGGGTAGGTATGGTAAGGGTAGGTATGGTAAGGGTAGGAATGGTAAGGGTAGGTATGGTAAGGGTACGTATGGTAACGGTACCGGTATGTATGGTAAATGTAGGGTAGGTATGCTGCGGGTACGGCACGGTAAATGTAGGGTAATGCAAGGGCAGGGTAAGGTGCGGGGGGGGGTGGGGGGCAGTGTGAGATGGCGCAGCTTCGTTGCCGGCGCGGTGTCAGTCGAGGAAAAGAGGAGATCACAGGAAGCGGCTCAGAGAGGGAGACGGCGAGATTTTGGAGTTACATGAGATTCGAGGCGTCTTTTTTTCATGTGTTCAACTTGTTGTCTGCGAGCAGATCGGTGGAAACGGGACCTCGTCTATTTACCGCTCGCTTGGGTTTGATTGTGGCATCTGAAGCACGGGTTTGCCAGGAGTCGGTGTGCGGTGGTATGTGGCGACGCTGTTGCGAGACCCTGATTCCCTCCCAACGGTCGCATGTTACGCTATTGTACGCAACTGCTGTTCACAGCAACTAACCGTTGTACCCCTGTACTGCTGCTACTGTATACTGGCTTTACTGGCTTTACTGCTGCTGCTGCCGCTGCTGCAAATTCTTCGCATGTGAATTACCAAAGGAAATACTTCTGAATTGTTGAAAGCGGTTGTGTGCAGCAGGCCAGCATCAAGGTTGTACGGGACCCGACAACTCGTCCTGCTGTCCTGCTGTCCTGCTGCTGCTGGTGCTACCGCTACTGCTCCTACTACTGCTAACAGGGTTGCTACTACTGCTACTGCTGTTGCTTCTACTGCTACTACTCCTGGTGCTACTGCTGGTGCTCATTGCCCACGCACCCTCCTCTATCGCCGACGAGCTATGCACGCAACGGTTCATCCGCAACGACTATAAAAGCAGCACGCACGCCACGTACGGCGGGCGGTGGTGCAGCTTCACGGAGCAACTAAATTATGCGTATGAGTTTTGTTGTCAACCAACTGAATACACTTTTGGTAGTCATGGGTCATGGGCTCTGCCGACGTATGGGCTCTATATACCGACGTAAGGGCTTATTCTGGCGAGAGGCAAGGGGGCCGGAAACAGGTGGTTCACTCTCGAGTACTTCGTGCGTGATGTGCATAGCTGCGTGAATAGAGCAAGACGCACACGAGCAGATGGCGCGACACACTGCCCGCTGCCCACTGATAGGCATCAACTAGGCCTACTGTCTGTTGTGGGTTCTCTCACGATAACTACGGATGGGCGCGCACGCCACATGAATTCGGAAGTATATATGAATACGTAGCCTGTCTCGCTTGGGTCCGTTACGTGGGCATGTTCGTATTCATGTATTCATTGCTGTTGTTGCTGTTCCTCACATCTCACGTTTCACTGCCATGATATGATAATATCACATGCATACATATGTTTCACTGCCCCTGTTGTGTTTCACCGACCGCTGTGTGTCACCACGACTGCTGTGTGTCACCGCAGCAGCACCAGCGGCCCAGAGGGGGAGCTTCGAGCTTCGAGTCGTTGTTGTATCCGCACGTACTTATCGTACTCGTAAAGTATGCAAGCGATGCAAGCAGGACCAGTACGTATCATACGTATATAAGTCTTCCGACTCTAGACGTACTCGGAAATAGAGTGAAAAAAAATAGCGTTCGTCCCTGTTCGTCCCCCTGGTAACTTGTACGTATCATACCACGGGCCGGAACTGCTGCTGTTGGTGTGCTTGTGCTTCAACGCTTCAACCTGCCACTAAGGACGAAAATGTAAGGACCGCCTGTGTATTCAGATTGACACACCAACGGTCCTTACAATTCCGACCAGAGTGGTCATACATACCAGGTAGATACACCATCGATAACGACAGCTTTCCACCATTCAACAACGTGTTGTGGATACGCTTTGGATGTGGGTGTGTTCTTCACATTACGCCGTATAAGGGATCAGAGACCAGAGACCAGAGCACCGCCGTAGCTCGTACCCTGCTTGTACTGCTGTAGATCAGAACAGTACAGATCGCATCACCTACTCTGCTGACGTCTCTCAAGCAGTAGCAGGAGTAGAGATCGCTGCGCGAGAGCGCAACAGGGGATGGAAAACACCTGCATCTAAAAGCCGGCCTTTGGCAATTTTCGTACGAAGAAAAATGGGGAGGGGGGAAAGGACGGAGATATCGTTCGCGGCTTCGTATGCAAGTAAACCCCGATCAGCGATCCAGCAAGCAGCAGCGGCGGCAGCAGGGGCACCAGCAGCAGCAGCGGCGTCAGCACCTGCTTCACCAGCTCCAGCAGCAGCAGCAGCAGCAGCCACAGCATTGTATCACCCCGGTTGCTATCATTACTGCTGAACTTGCTACTGGATTCGGGACTATGCACTGCAGGGGCATGCTAGGGGCTACTGTGCCAGAGAGCACGACAAGACATGAGTCGGAGGTCTACACACGGAACGTGGAACGAAGATGAAAACGCATATGCGCTGCCTGCTGCTGCTGCATCTACGAGGACACAGAAAAAACGAAACGAGCACAGAAAAAGCTTGCACTCGCCGGACAGCAATCGTTGGCACTCGCAGCACACCCTCCGTTCCTGTCAGCTGCATTGCCTCCGGTAGAAGCCATGCTGTAGTCCTGGGCGCCACTTGGGTCGCAGGAGCCACGAGATCGCACAATATGCACGGGGCACTTATCTCCCTCGCTCTCTCTCGTTTGGTGTGCTCAAATAGTTTGCGTAGGGTTTCAATAGGTTCTCGAGGCTTTAACATACCGGGCCTGTGTCGAAAAATACCCCGCAGCAATCATCGGCACCGCACGCAACAGCAACACTGCTGTCAGAGATCAAACGTTCTCGGTGCACCATGTACTTCGCTCACGCCCCAGCTCTTGTGGCTTCTGTCGTAGCATGCCTGGCGTCGACATCCACGGCGTTCGTTGCCGTCGGCGGTAGCGCTCTCCGATCAAGCCTTGGCCGTGCCACGTTTTCGCCGAAACATGTGCACCCTCAGGAAAGAAGCAACGCGCGACAGCAGTCTCGGCCGAGGTCCATAGGAGTCCAGTCGCTGCGCGCTTCTGCGGAAGACGAGGAGGGAGGAGGTGGTTTTAAGAACCCCTACAACGCGTTCAGGCAGTGGCAGATGGATCTGGTGAGAGGATGAAAGATGCCTACGCGGCGGTAGATATAGTGCTGTTGGGGAGTGTCACCAGCAGCATTGCTGCTACTGCTGCTGCTGCTGTTGTCTTACCTGACAGGAGAACGCTACGTATGACAACATTATCAAATATCGTATTATACGTACACAAAGAACATGAACACCAGCCGTGGTTGTGCACCGGCGGCGGTATCATACCTGGTACACAGCAGCACAGCAGTATTAATAGTACACAGACAGACAGACAGCGCGGAAGGACGTACGTAACGTGCTCGTGCCACGTATGCATGCAAAACAACACAGATAACAACAGCACTGCTGCTGCTGCTGCTGCTGCTGCTGCTGCTGCTGCTGCTGCTGCTGCTGCTGCTGCTGCTGCTGCTGCTGCTGCTGCGATGCAGGTAGTTGCGACAGCAATACCATTTACGAAGCAGCAGCCAGTATCATCGCGGCGGCACAGCACGTACTTTTCCTACCAAGTCAGGTACCTGGTATCATTTACCCGTATCATACAGCAGTACCAGGCACCTCTCTGGGCGATTATATAACCCACGTTTGTACTTGCATATGATTATCAAACGGGTTTATATTAACGTCTAATTAGTCCCTAGTGGTGAGTAAGCGAAGTGGGTTGCTAATTATACACGGCCGCCTAAAATACACAACTTTGTCCATAAATATAAGGACCATTTTGGTATTAATATCAATTGTAAACGTGCATTATATTCCCGGACAGAGTGCACTCCCGTTGCGGGGACAAACCACTTGGAATTAGAGTCAGATTTTGGTTTCTGTACTAATACTACGATACTTCTGCTTGTGTCATGGTTTTGTGACCACAGAGCTTGTATCTCCGTAGGGTGAAGAAACGGCACGGACACTGGGTGTGCTGGATGGATGTCAACGGGTATTAGAAAGAACGGTTTATTTTGAAGGAACACACACAGAGTAGTGCAGTGCGCAGCAGTACTAAAAGGCCTCGGGTAAGACCTATGCCAATGGGAAAGCGATGCTGCCATAAAAAGTTTGAATTCCTAAGATCCCCGCCAGAATTTCTACAGAACAAGCTTGCTATGGGACCGATTCTTAAAACGGAATATTCCCAACTTTTGGAAAAGCCCGAAAAAGGCAATTCTGGGGCCGATGTTGGGACAAGATCGGCCTCAGAAAAACTCAGGCGGGTGTTAATTCGAAGCGGCGAGATTCCGAGTCCTCGACAGACATGGATCGGCAAAACCAACGACTGCGTCATGAATTCTGAACGCGGTGCGCTCGTTACGGGCTCCGACCCACCCTACGTAGGGTCACCGTGTTCACACGATGGCCGGTGATATGTGGCGGGCGCTGGCCAGGCGTATGATAAACAAACAATTGGCCGCTGGTGTGCATAAAACAGATGACAAAATTTCTCGATCCGTCTCTAATGGCAAAAAATAGGGCTTTCTTCGGGTTTGGGAGAAGAGCGTAGGATGCCGCCGGCAAGCTCTCGCCCCCTAGACTATGGATCCACCTTATACCTTCGAGGCCGTCATCTACACTCGTTGACCTTGCCCGACAGGAAGCGGGTTGGCCGTGGGCTGAGTCTATGTCGAGATCGAAGGTCTATCGTCGCACGAGCTGATTTTTATCAGGGTGTTGACGATTTGCAACGAGATAAAGCAAATTGCGCCGCCTGCAGCCGTTTGAGAAAAAAAGAAGAAAAAATCAAACATTTTTCCCACAGCGGCAGTACGAGCGGATCTTCAGCCTGAAATTTCCAGGGAAATATTTCAAACATCGCTTTCAAACATCGCTTTCCCATTGGCATAGGTCTAATAAGGGCCATTCTTAGGGCCCGTTTTAACAAAGAAGAAAAAAATTCAATTTGGAAAAAAAAAAATTCAAATCCGCTTTTCATTGGTCAACACACGCACCAGCACCAAAGATTAGGATCTTGGGGCATAATATTTGGTGCTGGTGCGTGTGTTGACCAATGAAAAGCGAATTTGAATTTTATTTTTTCCAAATTGAATTTATTTTATACTCGTTAATTCGGGCCCTTATCGGAGCCATAAATTTCCAAAATTTCAAAAAAAACAAAATCGCGCAATTTTCCATATTTCCATGTTTTCCATTTTTTTTCCATTTATTGGAACGTGAAGCCTTCCAAACATTTTGCCCTCTGGAGAATTTCCAATATTTCCTTTTTCCTTTTTTTTTTTGGAAAATATTGGAAATTATGGAAAATAGCTGCTCGATAAGAACGACCCTAATCCGGAGATCCTCGTATACGAATACGTGTAGAAATCTGAAGCCGGAGATCTGCGCCGTCACACCGAAATCTCCGAAAAATATACTACTACTATTACTACTACTGTAGGGCATGTTTCTTGGGTTGTTGGATCTGTACTTCGTGTGTAGATCCCGCACAACATCTCAGAACGGCAGGTTAGGATCTAGATGATCTATCTGTAGATGATCCATCTGCAGCTAATCTATCTGTAGATGATCTATCTGTAGATGATCTATCTGTAGGTGATATATCTGTAGATGACATGTCTGTTGATGATATGTCTAACTTATGATAGTTTTGACCGGTCAAGGCCTTTTTAGACGTATCATACTATTTTTAGTGTAGGGAATTCCTTGACGCCTGGCTGTCCGTGTCGGAGGGGGCAAGAGAGTGCCCTCGGCCCTTTTTTTTTGCTTCTTCTGTAGGCTATTAATAGTAGGGCTGTCCTTTCGAACCAACAGATGGTATGCGCGGCTTCGACTCTCGGCACGATCCTCCCCTTTTCAGGTGGATTAGCGCATTACGGAGGACCATCGTAAATAGTAAATAGGACCAAATGTTATTAATAGTAAAAATAGGTACATATGTAGGTTTTTGTGTACCGTAGGTTCTGTTTACTATGCTCCCCCGTAAAAGTATATGGTACCAAGTGTGTGTGTTGTTTTCAACATGAAACCGTTATTTCTACCCAGCAGCTACATCAGTACACCCAGTGTCCGTCCTGGAGTACTATTTCATATATAAGTTATATGTTATATCCCATCTATAATAACCAGCAACGTTGTATGCAATCATGGAGCTTTCTTTTCCAGCTGGATTAAAAAAAATGGCGGAAAAGGGTGGAGCAACGATTGCTCTTATTATTCTGGCAGCGCTGACTGCTGTGTGGCTTAATAGCCCATTTTTTTTAGGGGGACTTTAGTTACTCGATTATAGCACATATAATGGTTAGCTTAAAATGCTACTAGCATCGGTACCCGAGTTCGAATCCCACCGTGGTGAGAGATTTTGACTTTATTTGCAAAATTAAAAAGCAACCAATCGCTGAGAGCGCTGAGAGCGCCTTCGTATAGCGTGGGTAGGCCGAACTCGACGCGAGTCGACGAGGGAAAAAGAGGGCTGAAGATTTGTTCTCACGATGAAAAGGCAAGGCAAGAACCGTAGTGGGGGAGGAGGGATGAGAGCCTCCTCAGTGACCCCGGGTCTGAGTTACTATTAACACTAATATATAGGGATGGATAGAGAAAAGAAGGGCGAAGATAGTACATGGGATTTTTGTTTTTCTAAGTATACCTGAGGGACTGATGGAGGAAACACTGCTAAAAAAAAAAGAACGTTTTCAAGTATACCTGATGGAATGATGGAGGAAAAACTGCTAAAAAAAAAACGAATACTTCGAAGTACAGCATTTGGCAGTCGCTCGGCCTTGGCCCTGCCAACGACAAGCGCAAGGGCGGTGGGCACGGGCATAGGTTAGGTTGCTGGGGGTCACGAACAGAGAGCGAGAAACCACGTACGGGGTCCATCCAGAGGCCCAGGGACAGGATCGGCAGAAAAGGGCAGCGGCTTGTGGAATGGAGTACATACAGTACAGGACACCTATTAATAGTAAGACACAGGATATCTGGTTCAGGCTGAATTTCTTTTCAAGTAGGTATCCGAGTACCCGGGTACCATCAGACCACATACCCTACTTAAAACACCATTAGGACATGGTTGTAAAAAATGGGTATTCATGTATAAAATGGCTGGAAAAGGTTGACTCTCGTGAAACAAGCAATTAACTCCAGGTCGACTGGCTGATAGAATATGGCGCGCCCACTACGCACACTAGACGTCGCAATACGATGATCTTACGGGTACACAACAGCAGCCTCTATATACGTTGCCACAGCAGCAGCAGCAGCAGCAGCAGCAGCAGCAGCAGCAGCAGCAGCAGCAGCAGCAGCAGACGGGGATGTTATTCGGCGGGACTAAACGCTTGTGCTCTCTGCCTGTGCTCACTTGGTCATCCCAGGCTCCCTCATCAAGCCTTCGAATGCCTCCGGGTACTTGTCGTTGCTCTTGGCCTTCGACTCGATCTGGTGGATCAACCAATCAATTTAAAAACCGCAGGGGAAGGGGGGGGGGGGGGGGGGGGGGGGGGGGGGGGTGTACTCATGTCGTGCACGGCCGTAGTCATATGACCATAGACCCTCGCATCCCTACAATGCCGGGACAGAGCACGTTGGGTTTTCACCAACCAGGCAGACATTGCTTGCACCAAGCGCGAAGCGCCGTGAGGTATTGGGCGAGTCGCATGGAGGGTGAGCTGCATCCTGCTAAGAACCGCCTCTGAGGCGGACTTCTTGTATATGAATGACAGCGCCGAACTGATTGGTTTGTTTTTTTTGGTAACAATATTTGGTCTTTTGGGGTAAAGGGTGCGTATTCTATTGAGTACACGCAGGGGAGGAGAATAGGTTGGATGAGATTGGGTGGTGGTATTCGACGAATCGTGTCAGCTTTTACATCCTGAATGAATAATGCCCTGCACATTGTCGGAAGGCAAATAATATAGTCATATTTGGTCCTATTTACTATGGTCCTCCGTAATACGTAGCACTTTTTCGCTGAAACGTTTTTCTGAACGATCGAGCTTTAAGAACTGGTCCCCCGTTTTTGGGAACAAACTACTTGGAATTAGTGTGGGATACGTTTTTCAGTTATTCATGGGTTAACGCCAAAATTGTCGGACTTTTGACTTTCAGTCTTGTTTGTTGCAAAAAAAAATCAGAGCATAATTAGGTCATGAGGTTGTTCATCGGGTACAATTTATATACATATATACCACTCTGTCCAAAATATAAGCACCTGTCCAATATTGAATATTTAACAAAGGTGCTTATATTTCATGGACAGAGTGGTATATATTTATATATATATTTACGGAGGACCATATTAAATAGGACCAAATATTGGTAGAAAAAATAGGTAAACATAGAGGTTTGTATGTGTACTGTAGGTCCCTATTTACTAGTGTTTACTATGGTCCCCCGTAAAAGCACTCTCATTTTCCTATAGACGATATTTTTTTTTGGTGTTTTATGGAGCGCTCCTCACGTGACCCTCAGAAAAAAAACATGGTGCACCTCTATCGTAGCATGCGTCTAAGATACGTTGTTGAATGTCCCCACAGGGATTTTTTTACGCCCATATTGTGAATAGGGGGGGGGGGGGGGGTCCCGGACACACCTGTGTCAGTGTGCCAAATGCTGTACTTCGAAGTATTCGTTTTTTTTTTTAGCAGTTTTTCCTCCATCATTCCATCAGGTATACTTGAAAACGTTCTTTTTTTTTTAGCAGTGTTTCCTCCATCAGTCCCTCAGGTATACTTAGAAAAACAAAAATCCCATGTACTATCTTCGCCCTTCTTTTCTCTATCCATCCCTATATATTAGTGTTAATAGTAACTCAGACCCGGGGTCACTGAGGAGGCTCTCATCCCTCCTCCCCCACTACGGTTCTTGCCTTGCCTTTTCATCGTGAGAACAAATCTTCAGCCCTCTTTTTCCCTCGTCGACTCGCGTCGAGTTCGGCCTACCCACGCTATACGAAGGCGCTCTCAGCGCTCTCAGCGATTGGTTGCTTTTTAATTTTGCAAATAAAGTCAAAATCTCTCACCACGGTGGGATTCGAACTCGGGTACCGATGCTAGTAGCATTTTAAGCTAACCATTATATGTGCTATAATCGAGTAATTAAAGTCCCCCTAAAAAAAATGGGCTATTAAGCCACACAGCAGTCAGCGCTGCCAGAATAATAAGAGCAATCGTTGCTCCACTCTTTTCCGCCATTTTTTTTAATCCAGCTGGAAAAGAAAGCTCCATGATTGCATACAACGTTGCTGGTTATTATAGATGGGATATAACATATAACTTATATATGAAATAGTACTCCAGGACGGACACTGGGTGTACTGATGTAGCTGCTGGGTAGAAAGAACGGTTTCATGTTGAAAACAACACACACACTTGGTACCATATACTTTTACGGGGGAGCATAGTAAACAGAACCTACGGTACACAAAAACCTACATATGTACCTATTTTTACTATTAATAACATTTGGTCCTATTTACTATTTACGATGGTCCTCCGTAATGCGCTAATCCACCTGAAAAGGGGAGGATCGTGCCGAGAGTCGAAGCCGCGCATACCATCTGTTGGTTCGAAAGGACAGCCCTACTATTAATAGCCTACAGAAGAAGCAAAAAAAAAGGGCCGAGGGCACTCTCTTGCCCCCTCCGACACGGACAGCCAGGCGTCAAGGAATTCCCTACACTAAAAATAGTATGATACGTCTAAAAAGGCCTTGACCGGTCAAAACTATCATAAGTTAGACATATCATCAACAGACATATCTGATTTAAAGATATTAGGCGCGAACACCTACATCTCTGATCAATGTTCATCGCCACTGCTGTTGCCTGGGGCAGCAGTAGTTAGCACCAGTACTGCTGTAGCAAAGGAGAGCAGTAGGTAGCTGTAGCCGGGGGAAGCAGTACGTAGCACTACTGTAATACTGCTGTAAAAAGGGAGCAGCAGTCATAATACGTAACCAAGTACCACTCGGTAGATTCGGGATCGCGACGAGTCAAGAAGCAAGTTTACCCGAGCTACGACCGGCCAGAACTGGGATCGGCTAACCGCTATTCGTCGGCCAACGTAGGTAGCACTGGTTCTGCCAATAGTGTGTTGCAGTAGCTGAGCACAACAGTAGCATCGGTGATGTTATAGGCAGCAATAGAAACACACGGTGTGATACGTTACGGTTCGACTAAGGTGCGGCGTAACTACGAAGACCCCGACGAGTTGTGTTATGTTGTTGTTTGTTTGTGTTTTCGTACACGGGGTCCTCCGAAGTACTATTGTTGTAGCGAACGAAGGATCAGGGTCTGAGTAGCTACGAGAGAGAGCATGGGCGTGCCCCACCCTCTGTCACTCCTCTCACCACCACCTCTAGACTCAGATGTCTATTGTTCTTTAAGTTTGATTGCCCAACAAGCGGCCCTTCTACAAAACATCACTCTTCTGGGGTTTTTATCATCGGTGGATCATCTTTGTCCAACACCAGCATGGCAGCATGCTGCTGCCTGTGCCCGCCTGTGCGACCATCTGTCAAGGGTGTAACAACTATGCCTGAATAGGTTATGAGCTTCGGTCTACAGCAAGGTGCACACAACTAAGGGTCCTCAAGACGACGTCCACGAGAGATCCAAAACGAGCTGGCCTGGTCAAGATTTAGTCGGGAAAACAAAAACAAAAGTGAGTTCACGTCAAACAAGGGATAGCGGGAAAGCTCGACTACTCGTACGTATGTACAGTATTCGCGAGTAAGGCATGTGGAAGTCGGTTAACTGGATAGCAGCGCATGACGCGTCGATTCATACTCTGTCGGGGCGTGTGTGTGCCTGCGTTTGCGATTCTACCGGGTCGAGTGTTCAATCTGGTAACTAACAGATCACTCGGGGCGACAGGAATTGCACCACATCAAAACTTTCGCTCATCATCATCTGGATAGCAGCGCATAGCACATCGATTCATACTATGTCGGGGCGTGTGTACGTGACTGCATTTGCGATTCTACCGGGTCGAGTGTTAAAATATCTGGTAACAACAGTTCACTCGAGGAGATAGAAGTTGTACTACATCCAAACGTCCGCTCATCATCATCAGGATAGCAGTGCATAGTGCGTCGAATCATACTGCGTCGGGGCGTGTGTGTTAGTACGTTTGTGATTCTATCGGGTCGAGTGATAAAACATCTGGTAACAACAGGTGGCTCGGGGTGATAGAAAATGCACCACATCCAAACGTCCGCTTCTAACAACTGCAGCGACAGACCGCAAAAGGCGTAATTGTCCCTAACGCCAACACCGACTGTAGCAAAGGAAAAATACCTCGAGAAGTCTAAGCTCATCACCAGTCAATGGAGAATTTGAAAATAAACCCACAACATAATGTTGCGGTAAACGAAGAGAGTCAAAGCTAATCACATCTGAAGGCGAATTTTGAAAAAAACCCGCAATATACGGTCGCGGTAAAGAAGAGAGTCCAAGCTTATCACAGTGGGAGGCGAATTCGAAAACAAACCCGTAACCGACTGTTGCGGTAAAAGAAGAGAGTCCACGCTTATCACAGTGGGAGGCGAATTCGGAAACAAACCCGTAACATACTGTTACGGTAAGAGAAGAGAGTCCAAGCTGATCACAGTGGGACGAAAATTCGAAGGTATACCCGCAATATAATACCGTTGCGGTGTGGAATAAGAAACAAGTAACAACACCAATCAAAAGGAGGATGGACAACTACAGCGAAGTAAGGTTGGTAGCCAAAGGCCTCCCTCGTTCGATGTGGAGAACGAGCGCGCATACCGCGACTGGGAGGTACGGGTCCAGTTCCACTTCGGCGAATCGACCTCTCCTATCCACAACATACTCACGGGACAGGAAAAGCACACTTCGGCAGTCGGCAGCAACCTGGTTCGAGTGGCAGCGCAGCAACACCAACGTTTACTTTGCCCTCTTACTATCTACGAACGGGGGAGTTACAACCGCGATTCGTGCGCTGTTTAGGCAGACCCCCAACGGCTAGAAAGCCGTTCGAAGGGGGAGAAAATAGCGAAAATTCGAACAACTTTCCAGAAGTCGTGCAACTAGCTACCGGAGGGAGCCCATCGGAGGACAGCGTCGAGAAGGAGATCGGAGCCTGGAACAGCTCTACAGCCTAGCTACATTTACTCCAGCGGGAACTACTACTGCTATGACTACCGCAACTACTCGGCGTTCTACTTAAACTACTACTCGATCAAAACACGGAGAAAGCATCGTCGTCGTCCTCAGCATCGTCCTGATACTCATCATCTTCATCATTATCATCATCATCATCATCATTATCATCGTCATCACCATCAACATCAGTGTGGTTGTCTCCGAAAGACACCAAGTGTACAGCAACTACTGGTTGGTACAGCAACGACTGGTGCGGCAACGACTGGTACAGCAACGACTGGTACAGCAACGACTGGTACAGCAACGACCGGTACAGCAACGAATGGTACAACGATTGGTTTGGTACAGCAACGACTCGGACGGCGAGACCGGTATACAGCAACGGCTGGTACTGCAAGGACGCCTACTCCTACAGCATTGTCTACTACTACAGCACTGACAGGTACAGCTACGCGTACTACGGCAGCGACGTCTCCCGAAGAGAGTACTACACACCGCACAGCAAGCAGAGGCAACTACTACGTACAGCAGCGAGTGCAGCAGGACTAGCCGTAGCTACTTCATCCGTTTCATCAGCTTTTTCAGCCTCTTCATCTGCTTTACAAGTTATACCACTGCTGACTGCACATCGCGCATCAACTTCAACAACGACGGGGGGTACGGCCACACAATTTCCATTGTGGAACCCCGCAACCCGGTGATAGACGAGATCCTCATAAACAAACCCGTGTAATGACTCAATTGGAAGTGCTGGCCAAAGAAGAAACGCCAGGAGCACCGGCAGAGACGTCGGNAAAACAAACCAATACATTCGGCGCTGTCATCCATATGCAAGAGAGTCCGCCTCAGAGGCGGTTCTTAGAGGATGCGGCTCACCCCAGGACTCGCCCAATCCTCACGCGCTTCGCGCTTGGTGCAAGCAATATGTCGCCTGGTTGGTGAAAGACCCAACGTGCTCCTGTCCCGGCATTGTAGGGATGCGAGGGTCTATGGTCATATGACTACCGCCTGCATGACATGAGTAACCCCCCCCCCCCCCCCCACCCCCCTTCCCCGCGGTTTTAAATTGATTGGTTGATCCACCAGATCGAGTCGAAGGCCAAGAGCAACGACAAGTACCCGGAGGCATTCGAAGGCTTGATGAGGGAGCCTGGGATGACCAAGTGAGCACAGGCAGAGAGCACAAGCGTTTAGTCCCGCCGAATAACATCCCCGTCTGCTGCTGCTGCTGCTGCTGCTGCTGCTGCTGCTGCTGCTGCTGCTGCTGCTGCTGCTGTGGCAACGTATATAGAGGCTGCTGTTGTGTACCCGTAAGATCATCGTATTGCGACGTCTAGTGTGCGTAGTGGGCGCGCCATATTCTATCAGCCAGTCGACCTGGAGTTAATTGCTTGTTTCACGAGAGTCAACCTTTTTCAGCCATTTTATACATGAATACCCATTTTTTACAACCATGTCCTAATGGTGTTTTAAGTAGGGTATGTGGTCTGATGGTACCCGGGTACTCGGATACCTACTTGAAAAGAAATTCAGCCTGAACCAGATATCCTGTGTCTTACTATTAATAGGTGTCCTGTACTGTATGTACTCCATTCCACAAGCCGCTGCCCTTTTCTGCCGATCCTGTCCCTGGGCCTCTGGATGGACCCCGTACGTGGTTTCTCGCTCTCTGTTCGTGACCCCCAGCAACCTAACCTATGCCCGTGCCCACCGCCCTTGCGCTTGTCGTTGGCAGGGCCAAGGCCGAGCGACTGGCAAAGCTGTCCGTGAGCGACCCCATCCTGTACGCCATCGAGCGCCGGAGAGAGGCTAACGAGATTAACGAGACGCCGGTGAGTTGACCCCCCCCCCCCCCAAGTAACCAAAGGGCGAGCGGGAATAAGGTGGGATAGCGTAGTCGAGAAAGTATGGAAGGATATAGGAAACCAAAAAGAGATGTGGCCATAGAGAAATTTAGCGGATACAAGACAGAAGTAAAAGAAAGGATAGAAAGCAGGGAAAGGCTAGCGCTGAGAAAGAAGATAGAAGGGGAAGAACACTTAGAGATATACGGGGGGTTGAGAGAAGGAATAGGGATGAAAAGGTATCTGCATGGCCCAATGGACTTCGCGAAAAAGCTGAAATTGCGATTTCGTGTAGGGGACCTGGACCTGCCAGAAAGAAGGAGGAGGTATACCAGTAGCCGGGAGGAGGAGGAAGTAGATGCACAGATGTGCCCATGTGGCAAAGCCATAGAGAGTAGAATTCACATAGTGGGAGAATGTGAAAGGTATAAGGAGGAAAGGGATGTGCTAGAGGAGGAGATGAGGAAAATAGACGAGTGTGACATAGAGCAGTTTGGTACACTAAATAGTAGCGAGAAAACGATCGCTATCTTAGGAGATAGATGGTGGCCACAGGCGGCGAAACAGGAAGGGGATAAGATTAGCAAAAAGTTTCTTTGTAATATATGGAAACAACGTAATGAGCGCCCAAGTGTTGGAGGTGTCTCTATTAGGAGTAGGAACGGTGCTCCGTCTCGAAAGGGATGCGTGGTCAATGGTCAAATGACTAAGGCAAGCAACAAATGAATACGCGCCCCCACCCCCCTTAGCAGAATGCAGCTCACCCTTCGTGCGACTCGCTTAACATCTCACGGCGCTTCGCGCTTGGTGCTAGCAATGTCTGCCTGGTCAGTGAAAACCCGACACGCTCCGTTCCGGCATTGTAGGGATGCGAGTGTCTATGGTCATACGACTACGGCCATGCATGAAAATGAAGTACCCCCCCCCGGCTGTTTCTTCGTAATATATGAGAACACCGTAATGAGCGCCCAAATGTTGAAGGTGTTTCTATTAGGAGTAGGAACGGTGCTCCGTCTCGAAAGAGATGCGTGGTCAATGGCCAAATACTAAGGCAAGCAACAAATGAGGTACGCCCCTGGTCGGTGAAAACCCGACATGCTCCGTCCCGGCATTGTAGGGGTGCGAGGGTCCATGGTCATACGACTACGGCCATGCATGAAAATGAAGTACMCCCCCCCCCCCCCCTCACGATCTGTCTTGTATCGCGCGTACTACGAGACACGGTTTTCTAATGACCCCCCGTGCAGCATCCGATTTAGATCGCCTGAGAAAGCCAAACCTACGGCACCCGTCAACATTACCCCTTATGGCCATACCTAGCGGCCAATGCATGAAACATCCTTACCAGAACTGGAGTAACCCCCCCTCACCCGCTAATCGCCTCCTTGTAACAGATGGACTACAGCAAGATCTCGGGCTTTTTCCCGATGGAGTGGATCATGACCGGGGATTTCGGATGGGGTTTCAACAAGAAGAAGGCCAGACTGGCCGAGGAGGCGGCGGAGGAAGCCGCGAGAAACGGTGGCAAAAAAAGTAAGGAAGAGGACCGGTCCGATTTTTCCCCGACGTGTATTTCCGTCGGTTCTGTCTCTCTTCTCCGTCCGTCCGTCCGTCTGATGGACGGTCGATTTAACCCCTTAAGAACCGGTCCCCCGTTTGTGGGGACAAACTACTTGGAATTAGTGTAAGATAGCTTTTTTTCAGTTCTGAATGGGTTAACCCCTTAAGAACCGGTCCTCCGTTTTTGGGGACCAACTACTTGGAATTAGTGTGGGATAAGTTTTTGCAGTTCTGAATGGGTTAAGGAGCCCCCTGTTTACTCAGAAAACGTTTTCAGTTCAGCCGAAACGTGCTACTTCTGGCTGAGCGCGCGTCTTACACACGAGGTTGTTTGGAAAGTCGGTCGTAAGAGGCGGTCAAAAAGGAGGGGGAATGGGAAGGGGGAGGGGAGGGGGGGGGGGTACTCATGTCGTGCACGGCCGTAGTCATATGACCATAGACCCTCGCATCCCTACAATGCCGGGACGGAGCACGTTGGGTTTTCACCAACCAGGCAGACATTGCTTGCACCAAGCGCGAAGCGCCGTGAGGTATTGGGCGAGTCGCATGGAGGGTGAGCTGCATCCTGCTAAGAACCGCCTCTGAGGCGGACTTGCATATGGACGACAGCTTCAATGAGTTAATTTAATTTCTGGTGTGGCCACTTCCGGAGACAGCAATGGGTTTACTATGTACCTGCCTCGCGGATGCCTTACCATATTAACACTACGTGATACGACCATTCCCCTTGTGCGGAGCAAAGGTTCTCCACCCCGCACAAATGATCTACTCGACCGCCAGCTTTGGTGACCGCCAAAACAAAACGGAAAAAAACGGCACCCTGGTTGTCTAGCTTACGCAGCGAGTGGCGTGTTTTACAGCGTCGTTGCCAACCGACGCCAACCCAACCCATAAATATATCATATATTTATAAAGGGGGGACAGGGGGGGGGGGGTACTCATGTCATGCATGGTCGTAGTATGTCCATAGGGGCGTACTCATTTGTTGCTTGCCTTAGTCATTTGACCATTGACCACGCATCCCTTTCGAGACGGAGAGTACGAGGGGAGGGCGTTCCGGTTCAGATTTGTCACGGCTGGTATTTCCGTCGGTCGGTTTGTTCTCCGTCTGTAGATTATGTTTTGATTTTTTTTAGCTTCGGGTGGGGTTTCGACAAGAAGAAAGCCACGCTGGCCGAGGAAGCGGTGGAGAGGCAGGGGGGAGGGGGAGGGAGGCGAAAGAGAAACGGCCGGAAGAAAGGGAGCGTTCGGGCTGAGACTACGTATTCTCGACTGGTGTTTCTGTCGCTTTTGATCGGTCGGTCGGGCGATTTGTCGGTCTGCTTTCGCGCGGGGTTTCGACAAGAAGTAGGCCGGGCTTACCGGGGTGGCGTAGGCACAGGAGGAAGCCACGAAATAAATCACGTCGTAAGCAGGAGGCGTTCGGGTTCGGAATATTCTTGGCTGGATATTTCCGTCGGTCTGTCCGCTCGTACGTTTGTCTATCCGTCGGTGGCGTCTTCGTGCCCGCCGTCGGTCAGTCGGTCGGTCGGTTGGTTGGTTGGTTGGTCCGTTCGTCAGGCAGGCGTTGTGGTGCAAGCAGGGGATATTTAGTTACCCCCCCCCCCGCCCTCCTCTCCTTGTCGGTTGCAGAATTAAGGCGGGGCTAGGGGAGAGGGGCACACGGCTCGTCCGTCCGTCTGGCGACAACAACAAGCAGTGTCAGGAGATGACAATTGACACACTGCACATTTTTGAATACATACGTGGAAAAGTCTGGTGAGCTTCAAGCTTTATTTGACCAATCCTCCGGAGGATTAACAAAAAACACACACACACAAACACACACACTTTTTTGGGACTGCTTGCTGCTGTGCTCGTCGAGATGTCAGCAAAAACAAAAAAAACAGGCAGAACGCTGGCGGGAGCGCAGGGAGGTGGCTGGCGGGAGCGGAGGGAGGCGGCAGGGTGTCGATAAATACTTGTATTTTTTTTCAAGTTGGGCCATTTTTGCATATTTTGTGTGAAGTTTTCGCACCTCGGACAGATCATCGACATATAGATCATTCCCACTTGATGATTTAGCTCTTTCAGGAAAGATAAACTCATGATCTGTATGATCTGTATGATCTAGCTCATGTTGCTGAGTGAGAGCCGTAAAATCTGCAATACCTAGGACACGTTTCCTGGGTTGCATATGTACTATATAGCTACTGCACAGCACCTCATAACGGCATGCTAGGATCTAGATGATCTATATGTAGAGGATCTATCTGTAAATCATCTGTCTGTAGATCATTTATCTGTAGATCATCTATCCAACGTGTGGAAGGTTTGTAGTCGGGAGGGTGCGGGGGGGGGTGCGAAATGTCCTCCATTTTTGGAGCTAATACATCTGTGAAAGGTGCGAAGTGCTCAATTATTGTGTTCGGGGATCTGTGAAAGCGGTTCCGAGGTTCGCCGTCACGATAATTGGCGTAAGGTCCTCGGTTGTTTTGGTCGAGATCTATGTGAAGAAAACAAAAACAAAAACGCAAGTTTTGGGGTTTTAAGATCATCGGTGAAAATGTACAACAGCAGTATTATACGAGTACCACCATGTCCCTCCCCCCAATTATGTTGCTTTATGCTCGAAAAATCCCCCCCTAAACGCCTAATATTATTTACGCTTTTAAAGTTTTACTTCGAAATATGCACTTGAAAACGCCCACTTATGCCGAAAAAGTTGCGAACAAAATGGATCTAAGCCTGAGCAGCACGGGTATCATCATGCTGCGTGCATAGCACAGAACAGTGTCCTTCGTTGTATTTCAGACACCACCCAATAGTCCAATTACAATGACGCTATTAATAGTTTTCCTTCGAAGTATGCCCTTGAATATGCCCAATTATTACCCCGAAATAATTCGCGAGCAGCATGAATGTATGTAAGCAATCATACTGATGATGATTATTTATCATGGTTTTACTTCGAACTATGCCCTTAAAAAACTCCCCCACTTATTATGCCGAAATACGTGCGAGCAGAACGGATGTAAGCCTGAGCAAGCACGGGTATCATCGTGCTGCGTGTGCATGTCGCGCGGCTCCTTTCGCTGTGTTTCAGACACCACACCCTATTCCAGCAGCCTATGAATAGGCTGCTTCGTGTGGACGATGGTGAAAACTACGGGAAAACGCCAGTAGCTAGGCTGTATACGACAGAGCGTCCCTATCTACCGGTGGTCGTTGCTTCGGCCCTGCTACTGTCGTTCTCTCCTTCCCGTGTCCTCCGATCCCGAACGCACTGACCGCTTGGAGCACCTTAATCGTGAACAACCAGATAATACTGGAACCACAACTCCCTGCTAACATTTCTGTCGACCTGCCACAAACCGCAGTTTTGTACCAGGTACGATTTTTTCGCCTTTGACGGTTTTTGCTCAATCTTCATCTTCGCCATGTAGTACGTAGCACGTGTTCTCAACAACTTTTTCATACGTCGGGCAGATTATCGATCCCCCACTTTATGATCTAGATATTTCAGGGCAGATACATACATTCCTGGTCTGTATGATCTGTATGATCTGTATGATCTAGCTCATGTTGCCGTGTGGAAACCGTGTCATCTGAATGATTTACATAGCGCATATTTCCTGTGTTGGGACCTGTACTCACTACGTACGCTCATCCTGCACAGCAGTCTCTCATAACGGCAAGTTAGGACCCACTTTAGGTTGATCTAAATCGCGATATGTCCTGAGTTGTGTTTTTTTTTTTTCTCTTTCGACGGGACTCCTAGAAAAAACACGTTTAACTGCTAAACATGAGCAAAATACTTCATGGAAGAATGAACAAACAAGGCCAGAATGCATAAATATTAAAAGAAGACTGATTCAGTCGGATGCTTTGCTGTTTTATTGCTGAAAAAGGCCACCACCCGCAGCGCTTCTCGCGGCGCGGGCGGTCCACCGGGACGCCAAAGACCAGACGAGCTCGCTCTACCCTTCTCTCATGTCGGCATGCCGGCTTTGCTTTGCTGCGCGTAGCATTTAGCCTCCTCCTCCTCCTCCTCCTCCTCCTCCTCCTCCTATTCTTCCTCCTCTCCGCACGCCTCGCGACTCGTTACGAAGGGTTCCTTGCAACCTCGCTCCCCTCCCTTCCCCCCTTAGCCCGCCCCAACTCCCGCTCTCCGTCATAATTGCGCATGAGTAGACCCTCTACAAAACAGACAACGGGTGACCAGTAAAAACAAAACTCAAACATGGCCACGAACAAAGAGAGGTAACAAGACGGCCTTCGAGAAAGAGAGACAGACAGACCCCCACGGGCTAGATTATCGGAGCATGTAAAAAAAGACCGTAGGGCGTGTTGCGTTACGTAGTGTAAGCCGGAAAATCTGCCGACCAACATGCGCCCTGGCCCATTTCATCCACTCCCGCCTTCCCCCCTGGAGTTGAAATTCCTCTTTCTCTCCCCGTCCCCCGCGCCCTCGCCCCCCACCCCTACCTCCCCTCTTCTCTGTCAATATCTCGACTCCTCTCCCCAACCCCCTCAATCCCTGCGACCACTAACCCATCCTCCAATGCTCTTACCCCTACCTGTCGCCCTCACCTCCCTTTTCCCTCAAAGCTCGCGACGCCCCCGCCCCGACCCCCTCCCTCGCGCCCATCCTCCCGCCCCCCCCCATCTCTCGATCGCCACCCCCTTTCCCGCCGCCTCGCTCCCGCTCGCTTAGCGGTCTCCCATGAAAAACTGTGCCTTCTGCAGCTGCAGCTCAGGCTCCGGTGTATATTGTACATTGTACTCTCGACGCTATCAAGGCAGACACATGACGCTATAATAGGATACTGCGGCTTGACGCCTTGACGGGGGGGGGGGGGCGTTCCTGATCGCCCCTACACTAAAACCAGCATATTACGGTCAAAAAGAGACCTTGACGCGAGCCCTTGACTGACCGCTCTCCACACCAAAAATAGTATATTGCGGTCAAAAGAGACATTGACGTGTCCCTTGACTGACCGCTCTCCACACTACAAACAGTATATTGCGGTCAAGCGAAACCTTGACGTGACCCCTTACTGACCGCTCTCCACACTAAAACTAGCATATTAAGGCCAGCAGAGGCATGGATGCGCCCACACAACAATGCAGGCCTTCCAGCATGTCGGTTTCGTGGTGCCGACTACCTTATCACCCGGGTGATAAATATAACACCCTCCCCTCCCTTGGAGAAGCTGTCATCCATATGCGAGTCCGTCTCACAAGCGGTTCTCAGTATATAGAATGCAGCCCACCCTTCGTGCGACTCGGCGAACATCTCACGCTACGCTTCGCGCTTGGTGCTACAGCACTGTC
Organism: Saccharina japonica; assembly: GCA_008828725.1. Lineage (NCBI taxonomy): Eukaryota > Phaeophyceae > Laminariales > Laminariaceae > Saccharina > Saccharina japonica. The sequence continues at coordinate 38,500 of MEHQ01004120.1, forward strand.
TGCCTGGTCGGTGAAAACCCGACATGCTCCGTCTCGGCAGTGTAGGGATGCGAGGGTATACGGTCACACGACTACGGGCATGCATGACACTCGGCTAATGAGTACCCCCCCCCACCCCTCCAGACGAATTTCAGAGCTGCTTTTCTCGGCAATGGGGAGAGTGAGACAGTCGAGCGTTTCGTCTATTGTGGAAATATCTCGTCGAGCCATCTTTCCAAAGCCACCACTTTCGTTGTGTGCGCCCCTCTTAAGACACGGTTTGGAGAAATTCGGCTCCGAAAAAATCGCCCCAGGGGGAGTGTGTCATCGTATCAACCCGGGTGATACCGTATGGTGAGGGTGTCCTCACACTTATGTAGTTCATTTTTCCTGAACTTTAGCGCGCGTGGACACTAAAACTGGCCGAAGAATAAGCGTCTTGTTGGGGAAAAAAACAAGCACAACAAAAAAAAATAATATGCCTACGTACACACATATCATAGCTCAGCGGACAGCGATTACGTGGACAATAGTTTGGACGACACCGTTCTGCCTGCTACCGCCCGCCCACCACCTCCTCCAAGGCAAAGATAATTGCTACACCGTCTCACCCCGGTACCCGTACGCGCGCACGCCGTGCCGTCACTAACAAACCTTCTCTTTCCTGCTCGCGCTGCCGGTATGTTCTAGCTGAGTGGACAGCAACACGTGGGCAATGGCTTGGACCCTACCGCTCTGGATTCTACCGCCTACCCACCACCCTTTCAGGGAAGAAATGAGAAATAATCGTGGTTCTCCAACACCCCGGTAATCGTTCACGCGCATATGCTGTTCCGTCACTATGAACCCCTCACCCAACACCTCACGGCGCTTCGCGCTAGGTGCAAGCAATGTCTTCCTGGTTGGTGAAAAACCAACGTGCTCCGTCCCGGCATTGTAGGGATGCGAGGGTCTACGGTCATACGACTACGGCCGTGAACGGCATGAGTACACCCCCCCCCGCCGCCCGCCTGGTCGGTGAAAACCCGACGAATTCCGTCCCGGCATTGTGATGCGAGGGTCTACGTATGGTCATACGACTACAGCCATGCATGGCATGAGTACCCCCAGCGCGCTGGCCACTGTGCTCGCCGTTGCGCTGGCCGTTGCGCCCCCTCCGCCACCAACGCATTATCGAGCTAGTTAGTTTTGTCTGTTTGTTCCTACACGCGGCTGTTCATATATTCCCACACGCACCGCGCCATCCCCCCTCCCAAACAATAAACAATATCAAGCGTACGGTTACCGAATACCATGGTACTGGATAGGTACGCCCCTTCCTCTTCCCCCCCCCCCCCCCCCCCTCCCCCCCCCCCCTCGCGGGCATTGGAACTCCTCCCCATGATACGGTAGCAGTAACAGTAGCGCCTGAGCAAGCAAAAAAGACAACCACAACAACAACAAAAATCTGCTCGGCAGCTAGCATCTACCTGGTAGTCCGTACTAAACTGCACGAAACCGCAACTTTTTGCAACAAAAACGCTTCGTGAAGACAGAAACAAAACCCAATCCCGCCTGCCAGTTAAGACTCTTCTGCTTCGCTATCCCAGACGGAAACGCGAACAATACGTTCGCTGGCGGCTACAAAAGCGCCACCTCACAAGCGGTTCTTACGAGGGCGCAGCTCACCCCTTCATGCGACTCGCCGAACACCTCACAGCGCTTCGTGCTTGGTGCAAAGCACTCTCTGCCTGGCTGGTGAAAACCCGACGTGCTCCGTCCCGGCATTGTAGGGATGCGAGGGTCTATGGTCGCACGACTGCGGGCATACATGGCACGAGTACACCTCTCGCAGTCCCCGGCGTGACAACTGGATTATGCTTTGGGATTGCTTGCTTGCTTTGGAAGAGCAGCGAGCATATGCCTGTTTTGCAGGCGACCAACGGATCCCACAGAGGGATTTCCTATTGAAAGCATGGAAGGCATTATCCAACGCTTCCGTGAAAAAAAAGAAAGGTAGCAGGCCGTCTAGAAAGAGACAATAGGCAACAGACAACGGAGACAGAACACAGACACAGGTATATACTAGAGACAGGAAAAAAAAATGTATCTCCACACAACGAAACCAATACCATCTCCTGCTGCTGCTAGATAGTTACGGGACAATCTTATCTCGACAGCGAAAAAAATATCACCTTCTGCTTCTGCTGCTACTGCTGTAGAGCTTCAGCTTGTTATACACGAGGCTTTGTGGGCAAAAAAAACGATATATTTTATATTTTGTGTTTAGCATTTTCACGCGTGCTCGGGTTGACCCTCCGCCTCGCCACCACCGACACCACCGCCATCACCACCACCACCACCATCGCCACCACCACTGCCACCACCACCATCACCACCGTCGCCGACATCATCACCACCGGCGCCGACATCATCACCACCGGCGCCCCCGTGCCCCGCGCCGTCCAAAGATAGCGCCAGGGCTTGCTGCAAGAGAGCGTCGTCATCATCTTCATCTTCGTACTCGTCAGCGTCCCTGTCCTCGAGCCCCTCTATCTCCCTGAGCCCCTCTCTGGCACCACCAAGGCCCTCTGCAACACCCGTGGGGGGTTCTGTGCCCAACGAGTCAGGGGAAGGGATGGCGACGATGCCTTCTACGGCCGGCGCTGCCGTCTCCTGATCGCGATCGAGACCCACGGCGATGCCGGCGCCGGCACTGTTGCTGCTGCTGTTGCTGCTGCTGCTGCTGCTGCTGGCGCTGCTGGCGCTTGTGCCCGCTGCCGCTGCCGCTGCCGCTGCCGCTACCAACGAGGAACCGTCAGCGGTTACGCCGCCTATACTCACCGAATGCGCGCCTGAATCGCGATTAAAAGGGAAGGCGTGTTTGTATGGGGGGTTGGGGGGAGGGAGGGGGTTCAAGTTCCAAGGTAGGCGTTGCGTGCACACAGCACAGCGGTCCGTGCAATAGTTGGCTGAGGTTTTTCGCTGGGCATACGAGGGCGTTGTAGTACCGTATATGACACTGTATACCACACCCCCTCGGACGAGTTTCAACGCTGATTTGCTCGACGACCTTTCGAGCGCTACCCCCGAGCGACCCGTCTATGGAAAGATATCGACGAGATGCTCCGAAAGCCGCATTTTTCGTTGTCTGCGCCCCCCTGGTTATGGAGAAAACTCGCATTGAAATTCACCCCAGGGTGTGTGATACACACTGCTGTCATATACGGTAGTCGTCGACACCGTCACTACGATCATCATCAGTATCATCTTCATCGCCAGCATTACCGCCATCGTCTTTATCACCATCAACATCGTCGTCCCCACCATGATCACCGCAATCGTCGTTATCGTCACCAATATCATCAATGTCATCAATACCACCACCGCCCATCGCCATCATCAACACCAACAGTCACCACCACCGTTAATAGGATCATCATAGTCATCGACATGAACCCCGTTACCACCATATTCACCATGATAACCATCACCAACACCACCATCACTTACCACCACCACACCACCAAAACCAACACCACCCCCCCCACCACCTGCTCCGTCTCGAAAGGGATGCGTGGTCAATGGTCAAATCACTAAGGCAAGCAACAAATGAGAACGCCCCCCCCCGCCCCTATAAATATATTTATAGGTTGGGTTGGCGTCGGTTGGCAACGACGCTGTAAAGCACGCCTCTCACTGCGTGAGCTCGACAACCAGGGTACCCTTTTTTTTATTTTTGGGCGGTCACCCATACTGGCGGTCTTGTTAGATCATTCGTGCGGGGTTGATAACCTCATCTCCGCACAAGGGGAATGATCGTATCACGTAGTGTGATATGGTAAGGCATTCATGAGGCAGATACAGAGTGCTCGCGTTGCTGTCTCAGGAAGTAGCCACACCAGACATTAAATTAACTCATTGAAGCTGTCATCCATATGCAAGTCCGCCTGACAAGCGGTTCTTAGTAGGATGCAGCTCACCCTTCATGCGACTCGCCCAACACCTCACGGCGCTTCGCGCTTGGTGCTAGCAATGTCTGCCTGGTCGGTGAAAACCCGACATGCTCCGTCCCGGCATTGTAAGGATGCAAGGGTCTATGGTCATACGACTACGGCCATGCATGAAAATGAAGTACACCCCCCCCACCACCACACCATTCAACCCCGAAAACATCACAACGCTTCACAAAAAAACACAGAGCCCCCCCCTACCCCCCCCTCCCCCCGCTTAACCCCGTCGAAACCACACCAACGTTTTCCGGCACAAACTACACAAAGCGATTAAAGTAGGTTCAATCCTGCAGCATTAAAAGGGCTAGCCGGAGATCCCATAGAAAATTGTGAAACCGGAGGCCTGCACCATCCGGGCGGAAATCTCCGAGTAACGCTGCTGCACCTTGGGGAGACATGTCCATCGGGGAAGGACCTTCAGCAGCTGCGTGTCTAGCGACAGGCGATCGCGGCGGGGGCGTAGGCGGGGTGTCCGCGGCGGCGGGGGCTCCCACACCGCTACCGGTCTCCATCGAAGGGTTTTGCTTTTCCTCCCTGGCGCGGCTGCGCTGTTGCCTGCGTGCGCGGGTGTGTGCGTGTGCGTGCATGAGTGCGGGCGTGTCCACTAAAACAAAAAAAAATACAAAAAAAAATGGTATGTTGAAAACGGTCACCACCAAAATACACAGCATTAGCTTCAACAATACCACCACCACCATGAAAAACAACAATAACAGCAACAGCACGACGACCACTGCCACTGTCACTACCGCGACCACTCAAGACATCAGCACGACCAAACAATATGCCTCAGCCAAGACCTCTCAAGACCACTCACTTCAGGCACGAAGCAAAGCGTTGCTGTCTCACCTGATCCAATCCTCAATCTCGGCCCTCAGCGCATCGTTCGGCTCAAGCATCTCCACCGTTAGCGGCTTCCGGTTGTACGGGTCTTGCGCGTCGGAGAGCAGGTGGCGGGTGATGGCCGGCCTGTCCATTACCTGTGGTGAATGTCACAACAACAGCGCGAACAACACAGCAGAAAAATGTTCAAAACACGAGCGACAATACGAACACTCCACGTAGTCTATACGTGGAACGATAACTTGATATGTTGAGTCTTTACTTTTGATTTCCAGCTCAACCCGTGGGAGGTTTTACCCTCCCCTCCCCTCCCCCTTCAACTTTCCCTCCCCTCCCCTTCCTCCCCAACTTCCCCCCCCCTCCCGGCCACCCCCCCCCCCGTTCCTCACCTGGCCGCTCGTCGGTAGCGTGACGGGATCGCGCATGATATCACAGCCGATCGGGCACATGAAATGGTCGGGAATATCTCCCAGCTCTTCCGCCGCCTGCGAAAGCTCTACGAACGCCGCCTCCACCCTTCTCGCACGAAACAAAACAAAATTAAACGAGGTTAAGAAGGAGAGAAAAAATGAGTTTAGGGAGAGATGAAAATAATTTAGGGAGAGAGATGGGAGAAGGGGGGGGGGGTTGGTTACCAGGGGGGGGGGGGGGCGTACTTATTTATTGCTTGCCTTAGTCGTTTGACCATTGACCACGCATCCCTTTCGAGACGGAGCATGGGGGGGAGGGGGGGGGGGTACTCATACTCATGCACGGCCGTAGTCGTATGACCATAGACCCTCGCACCCCGACAATGCCGGCACGGAGCACGTTGGGTTTTCACCGGAGGGGAGGGGGGGGGGCGCGGGGGGCACGATGTATACATTTTGACAGCAGGGGTGGTAGTCAGTAAGAGAAGAAGAAAAAAACGTGAAAAAAGGGAACAAAATACAAGAACAGAAACGGGCAGCCAAAATCAGCACCCCTCCTGTCTCCTCTATTAGCCAGAAATTATTCGAGTCACTACATCAAAGTCTAAAAAAAAATAGGAATACCATCATAATCGTGTTATCAGCATTGCATAACATCGCATAAAAAAAAGGGGGGACGGGCTATACTTCGTATATAGTGAGCGCGTACTGGGTACAAACATTGCACACCTTGGACACATCATCGATTCCTAAATCATGAATATTGCCTCAAAAGGCAGATCTGTATGATCTGTATGATCTGTATGATCTGTATGATCTAGCTCATGTTGCCGGGTGGAAGCCGTAAATTCTGCATGATATAGCACTTGTTTCCGGGGTTGCATCTGTGCTATGTAGACCCTTGCACAGCTTCTCACAACTGCAGGCGTGGAACTAAATGATCTACATCATGATCTATCTGTAGATTATCTAGATCATGATCATGATATATTTGTGGATGATCTACTGTAGATCATGACCTATCTGTAGATGGTCTAGATCATGATCTATCTGTAGATGATCTAGATAATGATATATCTGTAGATGATCTAGATAATGATATATCTGTAGATGATCTAGATAATGATATATCTGTAGATGATCTAGATCATGATCTCTGTAGATGATCTACATCATGATGAATCTGTAGATGATCTAGATCATGATAAATCTGTAGATAATCTACATCATGGTCTATCTGTAGATGATCTATATGTATATGATCCATCTGCACAAGGTGTGTCACATTGTCTCACGTGACTGCGAAAGCGCGGAAGGCGTCCACAACCCGGGGCTCGCTGGAGGGAGACCCGTCAGCAGGAACCTTGGCGATCACTTCTCCCGCACGTACGAAAATTTCTCTGAGCCCAAGAGAATCGGGCAACAGGCAACAGGTAAGCGGCAATAGGCAAGAGAAAATAGGCGAGAGGCAATAGGCGAGAGGCAACAGGCGAGAGACAATAGGCGAGAGACAATTAGCGAGAGGCAATACGTAGGCAAGAGACAATAGGCAATAGGCAATAAGCGAAGCGAGAGGCAATAGGCAAGATACAATAAGCGAGAGACAATACTCGAGAGGCAACAACAAGCAGGCCATACGAGTAGGCAAGAAACAATTTGGAAGCATGCAGCAGGCGAGAGGCTACAGCCGAGTACGTTAGAGACAACAAACAGGCGAGACACCAATAAAAGCAACAGACAACAGGACCGAGACAACACACACAAACAGACAATAGGCAACAGACGACACGTAGCGGACAGTAGGCAAAAAGACCACAAGCAATATACAATAGGCCGAGACACAAAACAAGAACAACAGACAAGAGCAAGAAATAGTAGATAACGAACCTGGTAAAACACCCAATACGCGAGAGACAACAGGAACAACAGACAAACAAACAACAGACAACACACAATAGACACCATCACCACCACCCCCACCAACACCCCCCCCACGGGTCGAGTCAGGGCACCAAGGACTAGAGACAAAAGGTTCAGGAGCAGAGAATGTAAAATAAAACACGGGAGGCAAGTGAAAATGCCCCGGTAAGTTTTGGCGGCGGCAACGTATAAAAATACCTTACCGTATATACCACCACCACCACCACCACCTACCTTTTGTACGACCGCTCGTCTCCAGCAACCGCCTCCGGGAAAGGTTTGCAGTCGGCCAGGTTGAGATACACGTCCACAAGCGTGCCCAGCACCACTCGAGGCCGCCACCCCAGCTCGGCCATGTTGTCCACCTACGAAAACAAAACATAATATACAGCCAGCAGGAGTGCCAAAATGAAGGAACGGGTAAGAGAACAAGCGGCAGCGACGACGACGCTTACACAGCAGCTAGCTGTACCACTGTCGCCTGAGCTTGAGATATATTTCGCAGCGAGCGCGGGAAAATTGTTGGTCTAGCCAGTAGGAGTGCAAACGAAAGTAACGGCAAAAGAACAAGCGGCGAACCGGCAAAAAATATCTATATACATATATAGAACAAAACGCTTATACTTCGCAGTATTTGGAGTAGGAACGGTGCTCCGTCTCGAAAGGGATGCGTGGTCAATGGTCAAATGACTAAGGCAAGCAACGAACGAGTACCCCCCCCCCGAGCTCGTTCCGAATAGATGTCTCGAAGTGTCTCGAAATGTAAACACCGCTTGAGGATGCAGCTCACCCTTCATGCGACTCGAACCAACACCTCAAGGCGCTTCACGCTTGGTGCAAATAATGCCTCCCTGGTTGGCGAAAACTCACCGTGCTCCGTCCCGGCATTGCAGGGATGCGAGGGTCTATTGTCATATGACTACGGCCATGCACGACATGAGCACCCCCTCCCCCCCTCTCCCTCGCTTTCCTGCTCCTACCCCCGGCGACCCCTAATTGCGAACCAGGTACATTACATTACACACCTCCACCCTACTCCCGCCTGGAACCCAGGGCCCATCCCGACCTGATCCCACCCGGATATGAGCCCTCAGAACTGCCCCTGCACGTTAAATTAGCCACCGGCAAGGCCCCCCACAAGCAACCTGATCCCACCCCGACTTTAGCTATCACAATAGCTTTAAAGGCTACTATCATTGGTACCCGAGTTCAAATCCCACCGTGGTGAGAGATTTTGACTTTATTTAAAAAAATGAAAAGGAACCAATTGCTGAGAGCGCCTTCGTGGCGTGGGTAGGCGGAATCCGACGCAAGTCGACGAGGGAAGAAAGTGCTGAAACCTTCTCGCGATGAAAATGCGAGGCAAGAACCGTAGTGGGGGAGGAGGGAGAAGAGCCTACTTTGTGACCCCGGATCTGAGTTACGACCAGAAAGGAGAGAGGAAGGAAGGGCGAAGATAATAAATGGGATGGACAAAAGAAAAAAAAAAGTTACGACCAGGAAGGAGAGAAAGGAAGGGCGAAGATAATAAATGGGATGGACAAAAAAAAGAAAGTAAGTAAGTACCGAAAATAGCGTTGCGTTCGCCCAGGGGAGGGTGGGAATCGTTTTTCAGCGCTCGTTTTTTTTTTCCAGACAGGAAAGTTTTTTTTCTTGTTTCCAATACCGAATATAACCTTTTTTCATTATTTTATTTCGGAAAGGTTAAGGTCTGGTCGAGAGCCTTCCGAAAAACACTAATGTTCGACTTTTTTTTAGCACCCGTACGAACGCTGTCGAGAAAGTGAGCGCTGAAAAAAACGATCGCACCCCCTGTGCGATCTCAACGTTCTTTTTACGGTGTTCGAAGATGTGCCTCAAAGTAGTGTTGGATATCGTATCGAAAGGTTCGATATATCTAAGTAGAAATATCGAACTTCCGATATATCGTACCGAAGGTTTCGATATATCTAAATATGAAATATCGAACTTCCGATATATCGCATCGAAGGTTTCGATATATAGAATATCGAACTTCCGATATGTCGAAATATCAAAATTCCGATATATCGTATCGAACGTATTTTGCCATCTCCATCCCCTGGCATCCCCGTGTTTTTTATGCAGACACTGAACGAAAGCTTACATGTACCGGTACTTACCAATAATATCGAAATCGTACCGATTAGGGTTTTGTTTTGGTCGGTATCGTTTTGAACTCGATTCTCGTTCGATATACTTCAAAAACCAACACTAAATTTGCATACTCCAGTGTGCAATTAGCACCGAACAACCGCACGGCGCTTCGCACTCGGTGCAAGCAATCTCTACCTACCTGGTCGGTGAAAACCTGACGCGCTCCGTCTCGGCATCGTAGGGATGCGAGGGTCTATGGCCATAGGACTATGGCCATGTATGACATGCGGCTAACGAGTACAACCCCGCTCCCCCCCCCTCTCTCCAACGCTGGTCGCCCCGGCTGTCTAGCAGGTAACCACGAAGACTGTTAAGTTGGAGGTCGAGGGTTCGAGACTCCGTACAGAGATTTTTATTCTCAAATGATCCCAAATGTCGAGAGCGCATATTATAGCGTGGGTAAGCACAATTCGACGAGAGTCGACGAGGGAAGAAAGTGCTGAAATATTCTCGCGATAAAAATGCAAGGCAAGAACCGCAGTGGGGGAGGAGGGAGAGGAGCCTACTTTGTGACCCCGGATCTGAGTTACGACTAGAAAGGAGAGACAAAGGAAGGGCGAAGAATATGAATGGGATAGAAACAAAAAAAAAACATCCCGCGGCCTCACCTTAAGGTCCTTGCTCTTGCGCCCTACAAGGTGGTCGAGGAAGTAGCCCAGCATTTGCGCGATGCGAGCTCGGAGTTCGTCCACCATGAAGGCGTCTTTGATGCTCTCGCTCAGGTACGCGAGCATGCGAAGCAGTAAAGTCGCCTGAGATGGAATGGGATGGGATTGGATGGTATTGGATGGGATCGAACGGGATAGGATGGGACGGGATGAGGGGGGCAGGATGGGATGGAATACAATCGGATGAGGTGGGATGTGACGGGTTGGAATGAGGTATGATCGGATGGGGTGGGATGGGAAGGGACGGGACGGGATGGGATGGGATTGGGTCGGATGGGACGGGATGGGATGGGACGGGACGGAATGGGATGGGATGATATGGGATGGGATAGGGTGGGGGTGGGTAAGATGAGGTGGGATGGGTAAGACGGGTTGGGGTGGGATGGGAGGGACGGAGTGAGATGGGATGGAATGAAATGGGATGGGATAGAAAGGGGCGAGATGGAATGACATAGGATGAGATGGGATAGGATGATATGGGGTGGGATGGGATGGGACGGGTAAAATGGGATAGGGTGAGATGGGATGGGATGGTATGGAATGGGACGGGACAGGACGGGACGGAAACAAAGTAGGCGAAACGAGCCGAACCGAGACGAGACGAGGTGAAACAAGAAAACAAGACAAGACGAGACCAACAAAAAAATAAGCTTACGGAAGATATGAGAAGGGGCAGGATAAAATGAGGCGAGAAGTTGCGATAAATGGCGCGGGGCGTGGGTATGCGTTGCTATCTCATGGTTGGGGGTGAGGGTCAATACGGCGGAGGAAGGGGGAGGGCGGTCGACTGGGCGGTGGTCGTGCATTAAAATTTGCATCATACGTGCTGCCGAAAACTGATACGGCTGGAGGTGGTTGGGGGGGGGACCAGGTGCTGCCGCCTTCGTTTCGTACCAGTGAGCACTACCAGGTACCATATACGAAGGTCAATATCGGGTGTTCCATACAATTAGGTGTGTATTCAGACCTCTCAGGAGAGGATACGAGTGAAGGCGACGAAACAAGGAGACGGCACTACGTACACGTCACTGTCACCGATCCCTCCCCAACCCCCCCCCTCCCCCTCCCTCATATAGGTTGGGTTGGCGTCGGTTGGCAACGACGCTGTAAAACACGCCACTCGCTGCGTGAGCTAGACAACCAGGGTGCCGTTTTTTTTGTTTTTTTTTGGCGGTCACCAAAGATGGCGGTCGAGTAGATCATTTGTGCGGGGTGGAGAACCTTTGCTCCGCACAAGGGGAATTGTCGTATCACGTAGTGTTAATATGGTAAGGCATCCGCGAGGCAGTTACATAGTAAACCATTGCTGTCTCCGGAAGTGGCCACACCAGAAATTAAATTAACTCATTGAAGCTGTCGTCCATATGCAAGTCCGCCTCAGAGGCGGTTCTTAGCAGGATGCAGCTCACCCTCCATGCGACTCGCCCAATACCTCACGGCGCTTCGCGCTTGGTGCAAGCAATGTCTGCCTGGTTGGTGAAAACCCAACGTGCTCCGTCCCGGCATTGTA
>MEHQ01001951.1:0-13679 GCA_008828725.1 Saccharina japonica
TATGTACGTATCACACAGCGACCTCCGTCTGGATTCACGACAACATCCGATTAGCAGCACGCGCATATATCATAGGGAGTCTGCCGTTCGCGAGTCGACAGCGGTATACTCTTTTCATGCACATATCATATAGCTTGAGCACAGCCATCAGCAAGCACGGCAAGCACCTCATGTTTTTTGTTTTTCGGATTCTTGCTCGCTTTTTTCGCGCTGGACATAATAAATTCCGAACGAAGAAACCTGGAAACCTCCTAGCATGTTGGTATAGGGGAGGGAAAAAATAACTCTTTTACAGTGTGGGCATGTTTTTTTGGTTTCTTGTGCTGCTGCTCCTGCCCAGCACGAGGCCTAATTTCTTCTTCGCTTTTTGCTGCGTTGTCCTGCTCACAGACAAACAGCCTCGGAACCAGGCACTACCTGCGGATAGGACGCTGCCCTGTTGGAGGCCGTTACATTGCCAGCTCTTTCGCGTGTCGCACACCACTAACTACGACGATGGCAACTGATTTGCAGCAGCCCGACGAGGATGATGAGACTCCTTCCCCCTTCAGAAGGTCGCAAACCAACGGCGGCTCGAGCAACCAACCGTTTCCCCTTCCCTGCTCTGAGGTGCGTTGTCGCTGGCAATACAATGTGCTTGTGCTGCTGCTGCTGCTTCTGCTGTTGCTGCTGCCACAACAGGCTGCGAACGAGGCTGGTGCTCCCGTGTCTCTCTCCCAGCGGTATGGCGGTCGACCTAGTGAGAGGTTCTTGTTGCTTGAGTGGTGGTGTCCTGAAAGGATCGGAAATGCCGTTCGACTGCTGTTGGTGCGCGGTACTGCAAAGCTCTGTTCTTCTTTTTTGCACTTCACACTGCCGTCTCATGCCAAACTTCTAGCTGGCCTGGCGAGACCCTCTGCTGTGCCTGGGCGAGGCAGGCTCGTTCTTGTTGGGTGCATACATGCAGCCTCCCCTGACTGCCTGCTTGCACTGAATTGATGTATATGGTGCCACAGCTGCTGCTGTTTTGGCGCGATTTTATATCGGCGGAATCTGGCAAAATCCCAACGAACAAAGTCTCACATGCACATGGCAGCATACTGCTGTAGCAGGGATCGATCGGCCTTTCGTATGCCAGGAAAACCTTGTCTTATGCACACGGAGCGCTGCTCTTTGCAGCCTGGATTGAGCCTGCCAGAGCATCGATTGCTGGAGCATCGATTAACCTCCCAGCCCACAATCGCACGAGCCCTGTTTTGTTTTCGTACATACTCGGTTGCAGGTACTGTATCATAGGAGATCGAAATCAAGTTATGTGCCTGGTACATAAAAGCCGTAAATACTCGTACATAGCACTCGTATCATGGCTCAGAACCAGTACTGCTGTACTCGTATGCTCTTGCTTCTGCCGTTGTTTGTTCCAGGTTCTTACGCACATGAGAGCTGTGATACTCGTATTGCTGCTGTACATGTACGGTACATGAGTCGGGTACCAGGTGCAGCTACTCGCACGAATCATGGTCAAATCTGCATCATGCTGGATGAAAATGATTTGTGTTGAACCAACACGAACGTAAACATTAAACATCTATTGATGGTCAACTTTCAGTAGGATTAACTTTCCGTTTGGAGGAAAAAAGTCGCCAGCAGCAGCAGCTCGCTGTGGCGGCGGCAACAGCAGCAGCAGCAGGAGGATACACGAGGCCAGCGTCCCGGCGTGTCGGTCTAACCCTTGAACACTCGGTAGACGTACTCGATTTACTGCTGTGTGTTTCCTGGTTCCCCGAACACGAAAAAACTGCACCTGTCACGCGTCAGCTGTGGCACGTCCAACAGGGTGACAGCGTGACAGATCTACGTACTACGTACTGCTGCTGTAGCTTCTCCGCCCCCTCATCAGTTAGAGGGTGGGCCTGACACTATCACCTGCAGCGTGTAGTCTTAGGGACACGGCTCAAACGTGTCACAGCCCGGACAGATATGATCTACAATACTTATAGATCATTAAGTTCATCACCTGCTGCTGTGAGAGGTTGTGCAGGATCTGCATAATAATCAGATCCAACCCAGGAAACATGTGCTATCATGCGTAGATCATGGCAGATTATACGAGTCCCACCCGGCAACATGAGCTATATACGTACTGCTGTAGATCATATCTTAGTAAGATCGGGAAAGTATCCATATCTGCCTCCAAAGATCTAGATCGTAAAGTGGGAATCGATGTCTGTCCGAGGTCTGGAACACACTTTTCTGCGCACAGACTCATTCTTTACGTATAAATCGATGCTGTACGTACAGCAGTAGAGGGAGACACTCTCCTTAACTCCTTACGTACCTCAAAAAAACAAAAACCGTTGCGATGATATTCAACGTCTCGATGTGTGGAAACATGTTCCAGAGGAAACCATAACAGGTTAAGCGTTACTCGGTATGTTTGTACTTCTCCTTGATCAAGGGGTACCTTTGTAAGTATATATGACCGTCTGATGACCGTATACTCTTCCCTCGTCGCAAAGATTAGCTGGGGCGTGAAGGCTGGTCGATCCCTGCGATATTCATACGTACATGTCATATCATATCATATCATATCATATCATATCATACGTTCAACGTGTTTTTTTTTTTTTTGTGTCTTCCACTGTTGCAGGAGCGCAACCCTCGAGGGCTGCTGATGGCGGCCGGAACTTTCCTGACGTTGAGCATCGCGATGGGAGGCCTCCTGTGCGGGGGAGGAGGGGCCCTTGGCGCCAACGTCGCCAATCCCGCCACCGACGCTGCCGCCCCCCCTCCACTTGCTGGAGACGGGGGAGCGGTATCGACGCTAGCGGCCCCGGCGGCGCCGGCGGCGCCGGCTGCAGTGACGGCGGCGGCGGCGGCGGCGGCCGCGGCGGTGGCGGCGGTGGCGACCGCGGCGTCAGCAGATTGCGACGACGACGCATGCACCCTCTCAGGCTTCGTGCCCGTCCCGCAGATGCGGGACCCGTTCTTCGCCCGTCGTGGCAGTGTCCCCTTCCCGCTCTCCTCCGAGGGAGGGATGGCTCGTCAGGGTTCCGGTTCCGGCAACAGCAACAACAGCGACCGCGGGCGGAGAGCGCTTGGTGGTGTCGGTGGCGGCGGCGGTGCCGGCGAAGCCGCCGGAGTCCCGACGTCTGGAGTGGGCGGTACCGTGGAGCATGTTTTCGCTGAGCAGGCGCTGGAGACGGAAGAGGAGGAGGAGAAAGCGGCGGCAGCAGCGGCGGTGGAGGAGGGGGGGGCGGGGGTCAAGGACGGTAGCAGCAGTAGCAACGAGAGCGGCGGCGAAAACCGGGACGGGGATCCCGCAACAAGTCTTGACGACGAGTACCACCACCGCGTCCACCACCACCGCCACCCCCGACACGCTACGCCGTTAACGGCAACGACGATGGCGACGACGGTGTCGGCGACGTTGACAGGCCGGAGAGATGAGGAGGGTGGCGGCGACGGCGGCGGCGGCGGCGGCGGCGGCCGCTCACCCTTGGTCGTCGACCGAGACATGCTATACTCCTCGGCGGTCTCGATCGGCGAGGAAGACCTTATCGATGACATCGACGAAGACGCTTTCGAGGACGATTTCGATGACGGTTTGGATGTCTTTGAAGATGTTCTCGGCGACGATTTTTTCCACGTTTTCGAGGAAACGTTCGCCGACAATTTCGACGGCGACGAGGACTCACTGCCCCCGCCGTCGCCGTCATCGGCGCCAGAGCTGTCGCCGCGGCAGCGGGAGCAGCGGCGGCTGATGGCTGCGGCGGCGACGGCGAGAAATGAACGCGGCGGAGATGATGTGAGCTTCATGAGCGAGGACGATGCCCGCATGTACCACTTCTACTTCCAGAGCCACCGAGCGTTAGCGTCGGCGTCGGAACGGGTGTCGGGAGCGGTGGCGCTTGCAGAGGCAGTGGCGGCGAAAAACAATGAGAAGGAGGACTCAGAAGGAACGAAGATTTATGTCCCACCTGTGTCGTTCGAGAAGCGCTCGTCGGCAGGAGGAGCAACAGCAACAACAACGACGCCGCAAATTTCGATGGGTGTCCGAAACTCCCCGGCAGCTTCCCCCTTTCTCACTGCCCCCTCTTCTCCCGCCGTCTCCAACAAACACGATGACCTTGAACAGAACCAACGCGGCGGGGATGGGAGCGGGGAGGAGGAGGAGGAGGAGGAGGAGGAGGAGGCGGAAGGGAAAGAACGGGGAAGGGTCGCGAAAGTTTGCTCCCCTCTGGAGGTGGTCGGTCTGAGCGACTGCCCCGAGCTAGAGGCATCGATCGATAAAATTCTAGCGGCGAAGGCGGAGATGCTGCGCCAGGTTATCCGTGTCCTGAGCGACCCTGCCAGCGCCGGAACCGGGGGCGACCCGGACGAGCCTCTCCTCCTGGTGCAGAAGCTGGCCGTGGACGAGGCAGACGCTGTTTTCGGAGCGTTCGACGGCAGGTTTATCAAGCGCGTGTCGGACGCCGGAGCCTGGAGCCCTCTGCCGGGGGGCTTTAACCGGTGGGCCGAGAGGTACCACAGGAAAATTCTGAGAAAGAGCCGCCCCGTCCTCATCGTCGTCCACGTGAGTTTTTGTCGTTGTTGTTGTTGTTGCTGTTGTTGTTTGCTACTACTGCCTGTATTTGTTGGTTTTGGGTTATAAAATCCGTTCAGACCTGCACGCACATTTTCTTGGGGGTAAGTTATTCATAATTAGTGGGAGATAGTTTTTTGCATCAGTAGAAGGGTTTGAGGTTTTCGCTTTGGTTGCTGTTTAGGCTTCGGTTCCTACAAAAATTTCGATTGGGCTACGCGTAGGTCCGTTTTTTTTTGTGTTTACAGTGTTCGGCTGGGCTTGGCTTGCCTGGCTTGATTCGGTTTGGTCTGGTTTGGTTCCACTTGTGCTTCTCCTTGGTCGTACGCCGGCCCAACCCTCTCCGGTGCGTGAGTGGGTGGGTGCCTCGGCTGTTGCGTACCCCCTGTAATGTTTGATTGTCGTTTTTTGTCGTATTGCTGTTGTTGTTGCTGTTGTTGCTGTTACTGTTGCTGTTGTTGTTGCTGTTGTTGGTATTGTTGTTGTTGCTGTTGTTGTTGTTGTTGTAATTGTTGTTGTCGTTGTTGTTGACTCTTCTCACATTTACTAATCTCCACAATCTAGTCCACGGTCACAAGCAAGGTACGGCAAGGTGTCGTCTTTCGTTTACGCGGCTGCTGCCGTTGCGTTCGTCAGGCGTCGAGCGAAACGGCAAGCAATAATACCCTACCCCTCCCCCCTTCCCGAGGACGGCCATCCATGACCTGAGTACACCCTCCATCCCTCCCCGTCATTGGTTCCGCCTTTGTTTCCTGTTACGGGCGCACCATAGTAAACACTAGTAAATAGGACCAAAAATTGTTACTAAAAATGTGTAAATATATACGTTTTTGTCTTTACCGTAGGTTCTACCAGGTATTTACTATGCTCCCCCGTAATTGTGTAGAGGGTCTCGACTTCGAGTTTTTATGAAACCAACCTACTGACTCTCTGCGTTTCTCCCCCCCTCTCTCTCTCTCTCTCTCTCTCTCTCTCTCTCTCTCTCTCTCTCTCTCTCTCTCTCTCTCTCTCTCTCTCTCTCTCTCTCTCTCTCTCTCTCTCTCTCTCTCTCTCTCTCTCTCTCTCTCTCTCTCTCTCTCTCTCTCTCTCTCTCTCTCTCTCTCTCTCTCTCTCTCTCTCTCTCTCTCTCTCTCTCTCTCTCTCTCTCTCTCTCTCTCTCTCTCTCTCTCTCTCTCTCTCTCTCTCTCTCTCTCTCTCTCTCTCTNATTTACTGCTGTGTGTTTCCTGGTTCCCCGAACACGAAAAAACTGCACCTGTCACGCGTCAGCTGTGGCACGTCCAACAGGGTGACAGCGTGACAGATCTACGTACTACGTACTGCTGCTGTAGCTTCTCCGCCCCCTCATCAGTTAGAGGGTGGGCCTGACACTATCACCTGCAGCGTGTAGTCTTAGGGACACGGCTCAAACGTGTCACAGCCCGGACAGATATGATCTACAATACTTATAGATCATTAAGTTCATCACCTGCTGCTGTGAGAGGTTGTGCAGGATCTGCATAATAATCAGATCCAACCCAGGAAACATGTGCTATCATGCGTAGATCATGGCAGATTATACGAGTCCCACCCGGCAACATGAGCTATATACGTACTGCTGTAGATCATATCTTAGTAAGATCGGGAAAGTATCCATATCTGCCTCCAAAGATCTAGATCGTAAAGTGGGAATCGATGTCTGTCCGAGGTCTGGAACACACTTTTCTGCGCACAGACTCATTCTTTACGTATAAATCGATGCTGTACGTACAGCAGTAGAGGGAGACACTCTCCTTAACTCCTTACGTACCTCAAAAAAACAAAAACCGTTGCGATGATATTCAACGTCTCGATGTGTGGAAACATGTTCCAGAGGAAACCATAACAGGTTAAGCGTTACTCGGTATGTTTGTACTTCTCCTTGATCAAGGGGTACCTTTGTAAGTATATATGACCGTCTGATGACCGTATACTCTTCCCTCGTCGCAAAGATTAGCTGGGGCGTGAAGGCTGGTCGATCCCTGCGATATTCATACGTACATGTCATATCATATCATATCATATCATATCATATCATACGTTCAACGTGTTTTTTTTTTTTTTGTGTCTTCCACTGTTGCAGGAGCGCAACCCTCGAGGGCTGCTGATGGCGGCCGGAACTTTCCTGACGTTGAGCATCGCGATGGGAGGCCTCCTGTGCGGGGGAGGAGGGGCCCTTGGCGCCAACGTCGCCAATCCCGCCACCGACGCTGCCGCCCCCCCTCCACTTGCTGGAGACGGGGGAGCGGTATCGACGCTAGCGGCCCCGGCGGCGCCGGCGGCGCCGGCTGCAGTGACGGCGGCGGCGGCGGCGGCGGCCGCGGCGGTGGCGGCGGTGGCGACCGCGGCGTCAGCAGATTGCGACGACGACGCATGCACCCTCTCAGGCTTCGTGCCCGTCCCGCAGATGCGGGACCCGTTCTTCGCCCGTCGTGGCAGTGTCCCCTTCCCGCTCTCCTCCGAGGGAGGGATGGCTCGTCAGGGTTCCGGTTCCGGCAACAGCAACAACAGCGACCGCGGGCGGAGAGCGCTTGGTGGTGTCGGTGGCGGCGGCGGTGCCGGCGAAGCCGCCGGAGTCCCGACGTCTGGAGTGGGCGGTACCGTGGAGCATGTTTTCGCTGAGCAGGCGCTGGAGACGGAAGAGGAGGAGGAGAAAGCGGCGGCAGCAGCGGCGGTGGAGGAGGGGGGGGCGGGGGTCAAGGACGGTAGCAGCAGTAGCAACGAGAGCGGCGGCGAAAACCGGGACGGGGATCCCGCAACAAGTCTTGACGACGAGTACCACCACCGCGTCCACCACCACCGCCACCCCCGACACGCTACGCCGTTAACGGCAACGACGATGGCGACGACGGTGTCGGCGACGTTGACAGGCCGGAGAGATGAGGAGGGTGGCGGCGACGGCGGCGGCGGCGGCGGCGGCGGCCGCTCACCCTTGGTCGTCGACCGAGACATGCTATACTCCTCGGCGGTCTCGATCGGCGAGGAAGACCTTATCGATGACATCGACGAAGACGCTTTCGAGGACGATTTCGATGACGGTTTGGATGTCTTTGAAGATGTTCTCGGCGACGATTTTTTCCAAGTTTTCGAGGAAACGTTCGCCGACAATTTCGACGGCGACGAGGACTCACTGCCCCCGCCGTCGCCGTCATCGGCGCCAGAGCTGTCGCCGCGGCAGCGGGAGCAGCGGCGGCTGATGGCTGCGGCGGCGACGGCGAGAAATGAACGCGGCGGGGATGATGTGAGCTTCATGAGCGAGGACGATGCCCGCATGTACCACTTCTACTTCCAGAGCCACCGAGCGTTAGCGTCGGCGTCGGAACGGGTGTCGGGAGCGGTGGCGCTTGCAGAGGCAGTGGCGGCGAAAAACAATGAGAAGGAGGACTCAGAAGGAACGAAGATTTATGTCCCACCTGTGTCGTTCGAGAAGCGCTCGTCGACAGGAGGAGCAACAGCAACAACAACGACGCCGCAAATTTCGATGGGTGTCCGAAACTCCCCGGCAGCTTCCCCCTTTCTCACTGCCCCCTCTTCTCCCGCCGTCTCCAACAAACACGATGACCTTGAACAGAACCAACGCGGCGGGGATGGGAGCGGGGAGGAGGAGGAGGAGGAGGAGGAGGAGGAGGCGGAAGGGAAAGAACGGGGAAGGGTCGCGAAAGTTTGCTCCCCTCTGGAGGTGGTCGGTCTGAGCGACTGCCCCGAGCTAGAGGCATCGATCGATAAAATTCTAGCGGCGAAGGCGGAGATGCTGCGCCAGGTTATCCGTGTCCTGAGCGACCCTGCCAGCGCCGGAACCGGGGGCGACCCGGACGAGCCTCTCCTCCTGGTGCAGAAGCTGGCCGTGGACGAGGCAGACGCTGTTTTCGGAGCGTTCGACGGCAGGTTTATCAAGCGCGTGTCGGACGCCGGAGCCTGGAGCCCTCTGCCGGGGGGCTTTAACCGGTGGGCCGAGAGGTACCACAGGAAAATTCTGAGAAAGAGCCGCCCCGTCCTCATCGTCGTCCACGTGAGTTTTTGTCGTTGTTGTTGTTGTTGCTGTTGTTGTTTGCTACTACTGCCTGTATTTGTTGGTTTTGGGTTATAAAATCCGTTCAGACCTGCACGCACATTTTCTTGGGGGTAAGTTATTCATAATTAGTGGGAGATAGTTTTTTGCATCAGTAGAAGGGTTTGAGGTTTTCGCTTTGGTTGCTGTTTAGGCTTCGGTTCCTACAAAAATTTCGATTGGGCTACGCGTAGGTCCGTTTTTTTTTGTGTTTACAGTGTTCGGCTGGGCTTGGCTTGCCTGGCTTGATTCGGTTTGGTCTGGTTTGGTTCCACTTGTGCTTCTCCTTGGTCGTACGCCGGCCCAACCCTCTCCGGTGCGTGAGTGGGTGGGTGCCTCGGCTGTTGCGTACCCCCTGTAATGTTTGATTGTCGTTTTTTGTCGTATTGCTGTTGTTGTTGCTGTTGTTGCTGTTACTGTTGCTGTTGTTGTTGCTGTTGTTGGTATTGTTGTTGTTGCTGTTGTTGTTGTTGTTGTAATTGTTGTTGTCGTTGTTGTTGACTCTTCTCACATTTACTAATCTCCACAATCTAGTCCACGGTCACAAGCAAGGTACGGCAAGGTGTCGTCTTTCGTTTACGCGGCTGCTGCCGTTGCGTTCGTCAGGCGTCGAGCGAAACGGCAAGCAATAATACCCTACCCCTCCCCCCTTCCCGAGGACGGCCATCCATGACCTGAGTACACCCTCCATCCCTCCCCGTCATTGGTTCCGCCTTTGTTTCCTGTTACGGGCGCACCATAGTAAACACTAGTAAATAGGACCAAAAATTGTTACTAAAAATGTGTAAATATATACGTTTTTGTCTTTACCGTAGGTTCTACCAGGTATTTACTATGCTCCCCCGTAATTGTGTAGAGGGTCTCGACTTCGAGTTTTTATGAAACCAACCTACTGACTCTCTGCGTTTCTCCCCCCCTCTCTCTCTCCCTCTCTCTCTCTCTCTATCTATCTATCTATCTCTCCCACGCTCGCTCTCTCTCTCACTATCCCTCTCACTCTCTCCCTCTCAACGGATATATCTCTCTATCTCTCCCCCTCCCTCCCTCTCTCTCTTTCTCTCTCTCTCTCTCTCTCTCTCTCTCTCTCTCTCTCTCTCTCTCTCTCTATCTCCCTCCCTCCCTCTCTCTCTCTCTCCCTCTCTCTCTCTCTCTCTCTCCCTCTCTCTCTCTCCTCTCTCGCTCGCTCTCTCTCTCTCTCTCTCTCTCTCTCTCTCTCTCTCTCTCTCTCTCTCCCTCCCTCTCTCATTCTTCCTGCTCTCTACCCCCCACGACGCCGAAACCCCCCAAACCCCGAATCCCACCGCCGTAAAAAACTGCCGGAAAACAACGCTGGAAACCCCGCGGTGGGAAAAAAAAACGCGGTGGAAATTAAAACACATTTATATATATATATGACAACAAAAAAAAACTGACAAAAAACGACAACAACAAAAAATACAGGGCGACGACGTGTGTGCCCTGGAAAATGAGCTCTCGCTCGAGGCCAGGATGGAAGCTGCAGGCGTTACGCAAGCCGGGGTCGGGGACATCGCTTCTCAGGCTACGGGGCGTCGGATGCCGGGGTTCGGGGAGGAGTTCGATGTGCCCGTGGCGCTGATGACGCTGGGGTGGGACCCCGCGGGAGACCCGACCCATCATGAGAGGTCCCTGGGAAGGGACCGCGAGTGCGCCTTGCGGGTGCTGGAGATGCCGAGGGTGGTGAGATGGTTCACGTCGCACACGCGGTACGACTCGCACATGGATGATAAGGTGAGACGGAGTGGGATGGGATGGGGCATGGGATATGGGATGGGACATGATATATTGGATGGGATGGGAGATGGTATGTTGGATGGAATGGGACATGGGATATTGGGTGGGGTATGGGATACTGGATGGGATGGGACATGGGATATTGGGTGGGGTATGGGATCTGAGATGGGAAGGGTGGGATGGCATGGGATCTGGGATCTTGGATCGGGCGAGATGGGGTGGGGTTGGGTGAGGTGGGGTGGCGTGGGGTAAGGTAGGTTGCGGTGGGACGGGACGGGATGGGATGGGGTGGTATGGTATGGTAGGGTGCAGGAGGGGATGTGGGATGTGATCTGGGACTGGGTATAGAATGGGATCTGGGATATAAGGGGTGGGATCTGGGATGTGGTATGGGGTGACATGAGAGGGAATGGGGTTTGGGATTATATGGGATGGGATCTGGGATGAGTGATCGGATGGGATGGAAGGGGATGGGATGGGCTCGAATTGCATAATATAGCTAGGCATGCCGCACAACGTGGTACGCGGTGGCAAGGCGTGGTACGCGGCGGCAAGGCGTGGTACGCGGTGTGGTGTGCATGCGGGCATGTCATTGCGTGGCATGGAATGCCCTTTGTGTACGTTGCGATTGGCGGGGTCAGGGCAGGCAGGGGTGGACGGGCGGGCAGGCGGGCTGGGGTGGGCAGGGTCATGGATGGGTCTAGGGGCTGGGGTCTCGGGGCACCACTTCTCGGTGCATCTATTGGTCACGTTTCGGTTTGGCTTATCTGTCTGTGTTTCTGTTTTGTTTCGTGGGTTGTTTGGTTTCTTTTCGGCCCTATCGGTGTGTGTCTGTATTTTCGTGCGTGTGTTTGTTCCGGGTGTGTTGCTGTTAGTTTTTAGGACTATTCTCAAGGATGAAGTGACGTTACTCGTTGTTGATACTATTTTTCATCAAGAGTACTTGTATAAATTGTCATTTAATTTTGTTGGTTTAGTGACTTTTTATAGGAGTTTCGAGCAGTCATACGCAATTCGTACCAGTATCGACCGCTTGTTGTGCAGTTTTGGTCTGAGCACGAGCATCGTGAATAAACCGGGCGAACATCCACTCTATATACCGGCATTGTATGGAATGACGAGGTTTGGCGCCTTTTAGGCCGATTTGGTTCATTTTCGTATTTTTTAATGTACAGCAGTACCTGGTATACCGGTACTCGTACTATTAAATACTGTGTATACTAAAAATTTCGCCGAGAGTCGTCGACCAGATTGACGACACTCAGCCTTTGTTTTTTCTGGTATGTTTGTATTAATAGTTGGCTGCTGCGATATATATATATATAATTTCATGTTTTGTTTTTTAGTTCTGGTTTTGTTTGTCGTTTTTTTGCTCTGTTATTTTCCACATTTGTTTTCTTTTGCTACTTGTTGGTTATTGATTTCTCCTTCTTCGGCCGCTTTATTTCTCGTTTAAAAAAAAAAAAAATGTTTTGTCAGTTCCGCTACCTGCCCATCGGTTTCGGAGGCTTTGAGACGCGCAACGGCTTGCCGCAGACAGCCTACATCGATGCCGCCAAGCAGCAGCTGGAGATACTGGAGACATGCCCCACCTCACAGGCGGGGAGGTGAGGCGCGCGCGCGCGGGGGGGGGGGGGGGGGGGGGCGATGGGGGGACAGCAGTAGTGTACGTGCACAGTATGGGGCACCTGTTAAACCCTTTTTTTGCCGCACTGCTGTACGAGTACAAACATATCGTATATATAATATATTATGTACTGGTACGTATATATTATATATACAAGGTTAAGGTTCCCCTTCAGGATTGTGGCTGGCGTGAAATCCCGGGAGTGTCACAAAGCTGAAAAGGGAGAACACAAGGAGGCGTTCGTTCCTCGAAAACAGTACCAATTACTATTATACTCGTACGTGCTGCAGACACCAGGCAAGAACGAACATGAAAACAAGAACGAAAACTCTTATTAAAAGCTGAAACAAGAGGGAAAATAATATAATTAGTCACCGGGCAAGTAACCGATCAAAGTAACAGCGACCAGCCCAAACCACTTTATAGTTCGTTACCTGGCACAAGATTTCCTTTCGGAGCCGTCGCGTTTATCAACATTGGACAAAAAAAACAAAGGCATTTGTTTCACAGCAGTGTTACATACTATTAAGTTTATAGTTAGTTATGTACTTCGTACGACTACGTACGGCCGTACATACCCCCCCCCCCCCCCCCCCCTAACGTAACCACCGCCTCCACCACTGTTAAAAGGTTTGACCTGCTGTTCCAGTGCAACACTCTGGAGCGGAACCCGCGAGGCGCTATCTGGAGGCAGATGACGGAGAAGGCTAACGGGCCGTTCCCGGTAAACCGAGCCCCCCTTGGGGCTGTGGACATGGTGTTGGCCACCGCTAGGGGGTTGTTTTCCGTCAGCCCCCCCGGAACTGGTGAGGAAGAAAAGAAAGAGTGGGGGGGGGGCAGGAGACAGGGGGGGGGGCGTGAGGGTTGGGGGCTGCGAGTGGGGAGGGACGAGATGGAGGGGCGGGTGGGGGGGGGACTCATGTCTTGCATGGCTCGTAGTCGTATGCCACTAGACCTTGCATTTCCTACAATGCGGAGGGGGGGGGTGGGGGACGAGAGGTGGGGGCGGGTGGGGTGTGGATTGTACTCGTGTGGGTGGGGCGGTATCGGGTGGGGTAGTGGGTGTACTTCGGTAATGGGTGGGGGGGGCGTTGGTACGATAGTACGGTGACAGGGTGAGGGGAAGGGGTAGGTGATAGGTGGTGATTTGTTAGTGTGGTGGCGACGACTACTAATAGGGGAGTGTTTCGAGTCAGCCCCACCGGAACTGGTGAGGAATACTATTAAAACGAGGAGGTGGAGGAGGAGGGGGCAAGGCTAGACGTTGATAGGGCAGTTTGACAGCAGCTTCGGTCCCGCATAGTTCATACCTGGTACTGTAGAAAATACCTTCTTTGCAGTTCCTTACAGGCGTGTGTTGTTATTGAACCTCGTGAAATACTTCAAAGTGTTTTCTACTTTCGTGTGCGTGCGTGTGTGTGTTTATGAAGTAACGCTTTTTCTCGGCCGACTGCTTGCGGATGTTTTTCTTTGTTCGCAGGACCCGACTGCTTCCGGCACTACGAGATGATGCTGGAGGGGAACATCGTCATGGTCCCCGACGTTCTCAGCCTCCGCAAGGTCATGAAGGGCCTTCCTGTCTTCTTCTTCGGTAAGCCCCTCTCCCCTCCCCTCTCCTTATGGTCCCCTCCCCTCCCCTCCCCATATGCTCGCCTCCCCTCCCCTCCCCCCC
>MEHQ01001951.1:14213-30577 GCA_008828725.1 Saccharina japonica
CCCCCCCCCCCCTTTTCCCCCTCCCCCCTTCTCCAACTCCTACTCGCTTTGTGCCATGAAGGGAGCAAGGAAGCAGCCTGGGGAGGTTTGACCTGCAAACGCCTCTCTGAGATGGCGGATACCATTCAAAAAGTCATTCAGGGAGGGAAGGAGGGAGTTGGTGTTAGTGGAGGCGAGGGCGATGGGGGGCGGGGGTGGCAGGGGGGAGGCTATGAGGGCGGGCTGCAGTACGAGAAGCTGACCCACGCGTTCTGGAGGAAGTATGTCCGCCGAGAAACGCTACGGGCTGGAGAACATTTTCGGAGAGTACTACCTTCTCAAGGAGTCGTGGAATGTGAGCGCGTTGTAAGAGCGATTTGTAGAAATTACTGCACCCGTACTTGTAAGCTTTAACCGCTTTCCCGCTGCAAAAGCCACCCTACTCTAATGTCAAGCAGTTTGACCCCCCTAGGGGGGGGGGGTGTACTTCATTATCATGCATGGCCGTAGTCGTATGACCATAGACCCTCGCATCCCTACAATGCCGGGACGGAGCATGTCGGGTTTTCACCGACCAGGCAGGGGGGGGAGGATGAGTGGGTGAGGGGGTGAGGGGATGGGGGAGGAAGGAGGGAGGAGGGGACAAAGACAGGTTATCTCTTGAATGGAAATAGCCTATTTTTTGTGCGCGTGTGTGATTGTCTTCAAGATGCACCTTGTTGTTGCACCTGCTTACGCGTACCTTCATATTTCACTTCTTCCTTACGTACGTCCTTTCCTTGTACCTCCTTCTCATCATGTCGTTCTCTTGTGCCTTTTTGAAGACCATCCGAACGACCAGACGCTACGTACCGACGGAAGCGTCTCTTATGTAGAATGGTCGGTCATTGTACCTTCGTATAGCTGTTTTACGTGCTTTTCTGATTAATACCTTATTCTCACCACGTCCTTGTCTTGTACCTTTTTTTCGTATCGATCAACCGACCGACCCACAAAAATGATACCCACGATAGGTCCGCTTATGTGGAATGGTCGGTCGCTACTACTGTACCTTCATATTTCACCTTACGTGTACCTCTTTTCTTACGTCTATTTCCTTTTACATAGGTAGAACGAACCGCCTAATGTAAAGACAACACACACATATTTAGGATCCATATTAACGTGGAAGACAGGTCGTAGATACCTATCGTAGATCCCGTACACGCATGCGCGAAAGGACACGTCACCGGGCAGGCAATTTTAAAATAAATTCAATTTGGAAAAAATAAAATTCAAATTCGCTTTTCATTGGTCAACACACGCACCAGCACCAACGATTAGGATCTTGGGGCATAATATTTGGTGCTGGTGCGTGTGTTGACCAATGAAAAGCGAATTTGAATTTTATTTTTTCCAAATTGAATTTATTTTATATTCGTTAATTCGGGCCCTTACGAGCAGTACCTTATTTTCATAATGTCCTTATCTTGTACGGTACCTTTTTTTTTTTTCGTATCGATCGACCGACCGACCCACCAGACGCTACTGTGATGGTATCACGTACTACGGCTATAAAGCGGTGCAATACGTACCGGTATGAGTCACGTGGCGTGCTAGTAACGGGATTGTCTCCTAAGAGAATAGCAGTATGAGTAGACACGCGGATACCTACTACGAGTATGAGATCATGTGACGTGCTATTAATAGTAACGGAAACGTCTCCGTAGATAGTAAATGTATGAAGATACATGCTTCAGGGGACAGTCTCGTTCTGCACTGGCCCCTCCCATCGCACTCTGATCTAGTGCGCAGTCGAGCTCTCCATGAGATGAGCAACAAGAAGAACTTTACCAAGAAGAAGCGTGCGTGCCTCTGGCTTGCGTCGACATTCCTGTGTCCTGGCCTTGTTGGATTGCCTTCCACTTTACGCTACCGACGACAAGGCCGCTTGTTGTATGGAATGGTAGGTCATTGTACCTTCTTCATCTTACACCTTTCTTCTTACGTAAACCTCCCCCCTCTTCCGTCTAACGTAAAGAAAACGCACACACACATATATACCCCCTCATACGGGATGTACATCCTACATGAGGACATATAAAATCCGTAAGTACGCGCGATCGAAGTATTACACTCAGCTAGCAAAAATGAGTTTCGACGAAATCCTCGAGCTCACAGCTGTTGTTTTTTTTTTTAATTTTTTTTAATGTATACATACAGCAGCAGTGCCTCATCCTTATCACGTCCATGCCTTGTACCTTTTTTTTTTTGTACCCGATCGAAACCGACCGACCCACCAGACGCTACCGACGAAAGCGCCCCTTACGTGGAACGGTCGGTCACCCCCCTGAACCCCCTCGGGTGGACCACCTTCCGCGAGATCGGCTGCTTCTCGCGCAATCTTCGATACCGTCACCGCGCCTCTAAGAAGACCGAGGTCATGCTGCCGGGGGATCGACGTACCCCGAAAGAATGCGCCGCGCTCTGCTCGTTCAAGACGGGGGGAGGGGTCGGGTTCTTCGGCATCAGCGACGGAGACCGGTAAGTTTTTTGTTGTTGTTGTTGTATTTGTTGTATTTTATTGTATTTTGTTTTGTGTGTTTTTGTATTTTGTTTTGTATGTTTTTGTATGTTTTTGTATGTTTTTGTACGTTTTTGTATTTTTTTTTTTTGTATTTTTTTTGTATTTTTGTACTTTTTTGAGTTTTTGTATTTTCGGCCTGCACGTGCACCAATATATTTATGTTAGGCGTGGATATTTAGTGTTCTCCTCCTTTCGCTCAATTAATTAGTCCGCACTCGCTCAAGTAGTTAATTAATCAATTTCATCCACCCCCATCCACACTATTATATATATGTGCCTGGTGCCGGTATGTTTTTATTTTTATTTTTACGGCCTGTAAATGTATAAATATATGCATGTATAGAAGGGTCATCTAATGCGGGTACAAACTATGCATATATAGAAGGGTTGTCTATTGTGAGTACAAACTATGCATGTATAGAAGGGTGATTGATCTATTGTGGAGGTCCAGGGGGGGGGGGGGGGCTACGTTAGTTCTTAATCCTCACATCCCATTTACGCACACAAAGGTTCCCCTCCGGGATGTACACCAGTAGATGACTTGAAAACCCAGGGGGCGTCGATGTTGTTTGTGACCTGTACGTACATACGTGTTTGTGTTTGTGATCCCTAGCACGAGGCCTGTAGTTCTCGGCATACGTAACTGAAGCAAACCGTACACCTCAGGTAGGAAGGCGTTGTGTCCTCGCCGCTGCCGCTGCCGCTGCTGCTCCTGTTCCTTCTGCACCTGCCACTACAATAGTACGAGCAAATTGAGAATATCCTATTTTGCCTAATAAGGCTCGCGGCTTATTGTGATGCCAGGATTTACCAGTAGAGTGGCTTTGCGGCGCTATCGACTCGGGAACACCGATGCCAATTTTGAGGTCCTACTACCTTCAAACGATTGCGTTAGCCCCTTAAGAACTGGTCCCACGAATTTGGAGACAGACTACTTG
This sequence comes from Saccharina japonica, assembly GCA_008828725.1. NCBI lineage: Eukaryota > Phaeophyceae > Laminariales > Laminariaceae > Saccharina > Saccharina japonica. The sequence goes on from MEHQ01001951.1 coordinate 17,697, forward strand.
GAATTAGTGTGGGACATTTTTTCAGTTCTGAATGGGTTAACCCCGATTAAGTTATAAATTAGTTTTTAGGCAGGACCAGCTCGTAGCTATATTTTTTTGTTCTATTCAATAAAAAAAAAAAAAAAACTCAAGCCTGAAATTCTTACCTCCCGAATTCCGAAACGCGTTCTGTACTGCTTTTGCCGGGTAAAGGTGTTGGTGCGATAAATCTCCGGGTGAGACCTTGCCAGCAGAGCATTGCGACACGGACTGCCATGGAGAGGAAGAAGGGGGAGGAAGCTGCGGAGGTTAGTTCGTTGGTTGGTTGGATGGATGGGTTTGATGGAAGGAGCGGGTGGGGAGGGGGTAGGGTAGGGTAGGATAGGGGGTAGGGAAGGGTAGGGTAGGGTATAGTAGGGGGTGAGGTGAGGTGGGGTAGGGTGGGGTGTGGTCTGGTGTGGTATATGTGCTACGGCGTTATGCGTCATGGGGTGGGGCCTCGTACTTTTGACTTTGACTGCTGTGAATTTGTCTTGTTTTGTGCGGCGGTATTGCTGTTATTTAGGTGCTCTCTATTGTCGTACTCCCAAGGTACCTGTACTTAACATTTACCGCTGTAGTTCTGCTGTACTGTCCTTTGCTGTGCTGTCTTTTCGCTGTCTCACGCTGCGTGCTGCGGCAATTGTTGTACTACTGCTCCAGTACTGTACTGTTGTAGCTACAGTAAGGTATAGTGCACTACTGTGCTGTGCTGTACTGTACCAGGGTATTTGTACTGTACTGTACTGCACTGTTTGTGCTGACAGTTTGCACCTCATGGTCGCCGTGGTTCCTATCCTCTTGACTTCTTCGTTTCGGCTTGTCAAAACAAAAAACGAATTTATGTACGCCAGGTTTTCGGTATGCTCACGTCGCCTCTCCCTTCGCCCCCCTCCCGTCCTTCCCCCTTCGCCTGTTCCCTTTCCTCGTTTGCTTGCCCCCCTTTGCGCTTTCTCCGCCCACTCCTTCATACTCGTGCTCCTCGCCCGCTCGCTTTCTCTCGGCGGACACTCACTCATAAAAAATGGACACTACTGGACATAAACACACGCAACACACACAAAAATTACGAACACACACAAATAATCACGCACCCACACACACGTGAAAAAAAATCACGCAATTTACACGCAACTTAAATAATGAAACACGGACGAAATAACCGCGCACCGGCACACACACCCGACAAAAAAATAACACGCAACCCCAACGAACCTTCGTACCCACACAAAATCATGTACCCACCCACCCACCCACATCCGCAAATCATGGTCACGGGAAACGCAAACATGTGCAAATCGCGGACTATGCATATATGATGACACAACTGTTCTAAACAGGCGCACACGCGAGCACCGCGTTTGTGTTCGGGCCGGAGGAAACCGGGTCTCCGTTCGAGTACCTCGGCTGCTTCCCGTCGTCGTCCCACATCATGTACCACGCAGAAGTTAGGCTCAGGTGAGGGATGAGTAGTAGTAGTAGTAGTAGTAGTAGTACCTTTCCACTCTTTCCCACCCTTTCCTACCCTCTCTCCATCATCCTGCTTCCATCCTTATCCTTTGCGACCCTTTTCCTGCCACTTATTTACGTGCTACGTTTTTCTATTACAGAGGGGCCATAGTAAATAGGACCTACGGTATACACTAAAACCTATATGTTTCCGTATTTTTTTAACGATATTTGGTTCTATTTACTATGGTTCCCCCCGTAAATAGGAATGATTTTCCACTTTTTCGCTGTGTACCTTTTCCCGTTTTTTTTTTTGTTGTACTGTACCCTTTCCATGCTGTTCGTACCCGTTCCTTGTACGTACGTACTCTTTCGATATGTTACGTACCCCTTCCATCTCTTGCCTTTCGAAGTGGATAGTGTACGTACCACAGCTCCTTGGTAGTACCGTTCCCTTGCGTGTTCGTCGTACTGTCGTGTACCTGGTACCAGGTACGTATTGTTGTGTGCGTGGTTGCTTTCATTTATCGAGGCGTTTTCTTTGCTTCAGCCTGTTTTGTGACCCTCGGGCTATCGTGGGTTTGAGGGAAATGAGCTATGCGAGAAAGCCGACATCATCATCATCATCATCACCATCATCGTCATCATCATCATCATCGTCATCGTTATCATCATCATCATCATCATCATCATCATCGTCATCGTTATCATCATCATCATCATCATCATTATTATCGTCATCGTCATCATCATCATCATCATCACCACCACCACCACCACCATCACCAACATCACGACCATAACCCTCATCATCATACACCCTTCACACATCCACCCCCTGTATACCTCCTCTCGCCCCCCCCCGACTTCGCGTGTTCCTTCACCATCCCTCACTTACCCCCCCTCCCCCCCCCCCCCCCTACCCTGCTGCCGCCCGCCTGCAGAGACTCGAACACCCCTTTCATCTGCGAGGCGTTCTGCACGTCCCTCCGGTACCCTTACTTCGCACTGGAAAGTTCGGACCTGTGTCGCTGTGGTGTCATCCCCTCCAACACCCCCCGGTCTGTCCGGACCCCCGCATACATTCGCGGGGGAGGATACGAGCCTGACCCCGGGCCGCCAAACGCCACGTTTGCTGGAGAACCCATGCCGGAGGGCGTGCGCGTGGGGGACCCGAGGTTCGAATGTCGCAAGGGCAGGTGCAGTGGGAATGGTGCTCTGTGGGGCTGCGGCACGGATCATGCCTTCGACCTGTACAAGAATGTGGACCCTTGCTCGCTCTTTAGGGAGTGTGGGCAGTAGGTATTCATAGGATAGTTACTGTAGTCTACGTACGTGTGCATTTTGTGCTGGGTGTCTAGTATCGAAAGTTTCTATCTATCGTGTTTCGATGTATCGAAAAATTCGATATATTGGGCTGTGATATATCGAAATTCGATATATCGGGTTGAGATATATCGAAATTCGATATATCGGGTTAAGGTATATCGGAATTCGATATATTGGGTTGCGGTATATCGGAATTCGATATATCGGGTTGAGGTATATCGAAATTCGATATATCGGGTTGAGGTATATCGGAATTCGATATATCGAGCTGCGATATATCGAAATTCGATATATCGGGGCTGCGGGATGGAACATACCTTCGACCTGTACACGAATGTGAGCCCTTGGTTGCTCTTTAGGGTTTTATGGGTATCATCGAAAGTTTCGATATATCGAGTTATGGCGTCGAACGTTTCGATATATGGAAATACCGAACTTTCAATATCGTCGTATCGAGCTTGATTATCGTTCGATATCCAACACTTTGTTTATAGGGTGTTCGTGCATGCAAGTTTGTGCACATAAGGTATGGCTTGGGCTCTGCATGGATTTGCTTTGCTTTGCTTGGACTTCATCCCCCCCCCCTTTGTGCTCCGTCTCAAAAGGGATGCGTGGTCAATGGTCAAACGACTGAGGCGAGCAACAAATGAGTACGCCCCTCTCCCCCTCCCTCTTGCCCTCTCCCCTCCCTCCGCCCCTAGTTCTGTGTGGAGTTTATTGTCTTGTTTCATGTACGTGTTTGTTTCTTGCAAGCTAAAAGTCTGAACTGCTGTCTCGTCGTAAATATGTTTTGGCGTTTTTTTTGTTATAAATATGTGCACGACTTTTTTTTTTTTGTTCGGTTCGGTTCGGTTCGGTTTGTTTTGTTTTTCATTTCGTGTTTGCTTGATTTATTTGTTTCGTCTTGTTTTCGTTTCGTTTCGTTTCGTTTTGTTTTGTTTTGTTTATGTCTCTTTTTGTTTCTTTTCGATTCGTTTCGTGTCTGTTCGTTTCGGTTCGTTCCGTTCCGTTCTGATACTTTTTTCTTGCTTTGTTTCGTTTTTTTTTTTCCATTTAGTTTTGATTTGTTTCGTTCGTTTTTTGTTTTTTTGTTTCGTTTCGTTTCGTTTTGAACTATTTCGTTTAATTTCTGTTGATTTTTCGTATCGGCTCGTTTCGGTTCGTTTCGGTTTCGGTTTCGGTTTCGGCTTCGGTTTCGGTTTCGTGAGTGGTGCTGTAGGCTGTAGTGGTAGTCTCATTACGTTGCTCTCCCCCGCTTTGTCGCTATCGGAGGCGTTTTTATCTTTTCTTTCGGAAGTGGATTTAGTATTCTTAATAGATATATTTAGGTTTTGCAAGCCCCGTTGTCCTGGTGGTTGTACTAACGCCGTAAAATCTACGAGGAAAGCCCGCGTACCAGGACCACTCTTGACCCCTTCTTAACTGCACCTACATTTGTTTGGAAAAATACTTGGATTTAGTGTGTGGGTCATATTTCGCAGGTGTAAAACGGGTTAAAAAGTGATGCGCGTGTTTTGCTCCATTTTTTATATTTTGTTATGAAAATTACTTCCTGTACGGGGTTTGTGAAGGCTAGATGGCATTTATAGTTTGTTTTTGTTTACACATGGCATATTACCAGGTACCTGGTGTAATTTATATATATATAAACGGGTGTAGCGTGCGGGTTTGTCTCTGCTTTTGTTTTTCTAAATACCGCTTTCTATTACGTACGTATATGCAAATACCTGGTACGAGTTTTCTTTATCTGTGCTCTACGAATGTATCTCGGCACCCAGGCAGTAATAACGGTTCCGGCGTTGGCTGGACTGTTAGCTTGATTGTTAGGTTGGGTTGGACCATAAGTGGGGGGGGGGCTTTGGGGTGGTCATATATACACATTTAATACTGCATCGCGGTTTGTCTGGCTTCGTATTTGAGGGGGCGTTTTTGAGTGGGCGGGGGGGGGGGGGCTTGGGTGGTCTGCGTGTTACTGCGGCGCATTTCTGTCTGGTTTAGCTCGAGAAAATGTTCGCACGTATACACCGCTACTCGGGGTAGTTTAGACAAGGTTATACATAAGGGAGTATATCAGAGGTATACTTAGGGTGGGGCGAGTACACTGGAGGTACACTTGAGAGTTTTATTCGAGTATACCGGAGGTATACTTGATCGTAGCGTTAGGAGAGTACACCGGAGGTATACTCCGGGTATTTTGAGAGTATGTATGCCGGGCGGCCTATTTTCTCGTTGGGTTAGGAGAGTATACCGGAGGTGTGCTTCGAGTTTTATGAGAGTATACAGGTATCTTTTTATCGCAAGAGTTAAGAGGGTATGCCGGAGGTATACCTCGGAGGTATAGCTCGGGTATTATGAGAACATATATACCGGAGGCATACTTACCTCGTAGCGTTAAAACAGTTATACCGGAGGTTCACTTAGGGTTCGGTACTGTTGGGTGAGGGACGGGGGGAGGCATGCACGTTTCGTGGTGGGGAGATACAAACTGTACTTGTGTCTCAACTAACGCGGTGGTGGTGGTCGTGGTGGTTGAGGCGGTGGTGGCAGTGGGTACGTTATCTTGAGCCGAGCGGTTCCCCCCTGCTTTGGTAGTGGGGGCGATGCAAGCGAGGGGATATATATATATATGGGTGCACCGAAAGGATTCATCGTTTTTCTTCGGGGGAGGGCGGGGGTTTCGGTGCAAGGTGGCGGTGGTGATGGGGAGGGGAGGAGGAAGAGGAGGAAGAGAAGCACAAAAATATTGTGCTTTTGCGTGCAGGTTTGCCGGGAAGAGTACTAATGCTGTTTGGTTTGTCCATTTTTTCAATGCAAGGATAAAGAAGGGGGGAGTACGTAGTGATAGCTGTTTGTTTTTCAATGTTGTTACTGCATTCTCTTTGCCAGTTTTGTGTCTGCAGCTTTCAGCGGACGAGGAAAAGGGAGTTTTTGTTTTCTGTTTTTTTCGCTTTCCGGAAGGACTATTTAGTGTTAAGTGCACGTATACGTACCTGCCGGGTATTTGTACGTACCTGGTAGTAGGCGTCTTTTTTTGTGTAACGGCTTTAGCGTGAACGTAACGGCCGATTGACTGAGTCATCGAGCGTGGTCCTTCCCTGTGTGCATGTGTTTTTGAGGTTCACGGTTGCAGGAAAAGCGCTCGTAGTCAGAGCGAGTTAGGATGGTTGGTCATCACAGTAGTCAGTGCCCCCTCCCCCACCCCCCCTCTATGGCAGTTTAGGGTTAAGTTACATAGCCCCCATGGCATGTTTGATTGTGTTTTTTTTTCGTGGTCATGCCTTGAACGAACCTGTACCCACTACTCGCTGTCTTCACCCCCCGCGACGCTGAAAGGTAGCTGGTTGACCGCGCTTGCTAAGTAAGTGCCACTTTGTGCTTAAACGTACGGAACAAATGGGCATCTTTTTAAGTACCCAAATGGTCCTTGTATGTACGGACAGAGCGGAACCACGTAAGAGTACGAGTTTTTTCATGGGTGGAGAGGGGAGGGTGGGAGGTGGGGAGGTGTCTTTCAGTTTTTTTTTTCTGAATTCCCTTCCCCAACTCCGCCCACCTCCCACCCCCCCCAGCCTGGCTGCCCCCCGAAAGGAGATGCGGGGGGGGGGGGGGGTCCGGGTCCCCCCCCCCCCCCTCCGCATCGTCTTTTGTGAAGAAACATTTCTTGATTTTGGTCTAAATCGTGGGCACTTTGCTACGTACGCTACAGATACGAGCGATGTTTTGGTTTTGTTTTTTCGGACGACGGGTGAGGGTGTTAAACCAATGCCGCCGTTTTTGTTTTCATGGCGCAAGGAGAGCCGTACAAAACTAAACTTGGGGCTTAGTTTATATACCAGGTAGACGGGGTGTTTAGTGCCTACCAGGTGATCGCTGCTTCCCGGTTTGTCTACCATACCAACTAGAGGGTCAATCAACCGAGTTGGGCCAGAGCAGGGGGGAGTGGGGGGGGGGGTGGGGGGGGGGGGGGGGGGGGGGGGGGGGGGGGGGGGGTATTCATGTCGTGCACGGCCGTAGTCGTATGACCATAGGAGGAGGGGGGGGGGCGGGGGGAGGGCCGCAGGCATTTAGTTCTCGCAACAATAGTTAGTGACCACGTAGACTAGCAATAGTTCGGTGCGGTGTTTGTCGGAGCATATGTTTCACATTAGTTTTGTCGGGAAGAAAGGAATTTAGATAGGCGTGAAGCGTAATCAGTTATTAGTTTTGCAGGTAACCCCCCCCCCCCCCCCAAACGTACATGCTCACACTCCCTGGATGTTTGGCAAATGGCACGGGTGGAAGAGCTACAAAGAAACTTCGTATGCATACAGCAGTAAGTAGTGGTAGTCCCAAGACTGCACCTATCTCTGTTTCGGTAACCAAGTATGATGCTTGGAATTTGATTTAGAATTAGGAAAAGGTTCTTCTCAGCCTCAGCAGCAGTAGTAGTAGCAGGTGAAAATATTGGTTTGGAGAATGGTTCAGGAGGGCTGCATCGCCGCCGGCGCTTTGTTTTGAAAAGCTAAAATACGCTATGTTTTATCATTAACGAATAGCGAGGTGCTATTTTTTTTATCATAAACGAATGAATGGTGGTTTGCTTATAATACTAAAAATGATTATACCAGGTACTACCGACCAGAGTGGTACGTACGAAATATCCATTATTCTACAGTAGTTGTACTTGTATTTGCACCGCATGCATGGGTGCAACGTGTCACTGTTTCGTGGTCGTTGTTACCTCTCTGCGATGGTTGCACAACGCCGAAATCAAAGCGAAAGCCCACCACACGTCTTGTTTTTGCGTCTTAGTTAATCTTACAGTAATATATGCTACATACCAAGTAGTCCCCCCACGGTGGTCGCGGTTATGTTGTTTCCTTTTGCCACGAGGATCAACCATGAGAGCAACAACCATGGTGTGAGTGTTTTAGTCTAGCCGGCACATGAGTCACGATTATCAATCGTAACAGGCATGGAAACAACCATGACCGACAAATAGCAACGATAGCGTGAACTATGAGTGAGTATCACGCTCATCGATCATGGGCACAACAACTCAATTCAATTGTAACCAATCATGGCCGACACCGCTGAAAATCTCACAACGACTCTTTGATCGTGAAATATCGTACTTAATTAAAAAAAACTACTGTACAGTAGTATCGTATTGTACTACAGTCCCGGACATCGAACCTGGATTTTTTTTTCTATAAATTTCACTTTTTACATTATTTCTCTTTCCCAAAGATGAAGATATGATATTTTTTGGGAGATTTTGGATGACGCAACAAAGAACATCCGGAGACAGGAACCACCGCATCTCCGATTCAGGCCAGCTCCCGAAGACACAAGGAGCTCGCCGAGGCAACGCATGCCTCGATTCTCGCCCTGTGGCCGGAGCACGGTGCTTGGCTCTGCTGCTCGCGTACATCGTGCCAGACAGCCAAGCTCTCGAGCAACCGACCCGAGCCCCGACCACTCAAACCCTCAAGACTTTCTCAGTTCGAGCCGCCAGGGGCTCGCCTGAGCCCCAAGAATGGGTACCGGCCGGAGTGGTCGTACACATTAAGGATAGTAAGCTGCACTACTGTCCCCCATAGATAAACTAACGACCAGCCCGTCGTAAGGTATCGACCCGGGCATGAAACCGTAACGGCCCCCATCAAGAGCTATCGACCGGCCTGTGAAAATCTAACGAAACCAGGCTAGACCCTAACCGCCAAGTAAGTACTGCTAACGACCATGATTTGTTTCTATAATCTCGTACAAATCTGGACTACGACGTACTTCGTACTCGTGCAGCATTAACGTTCAGTCATTAAGTTGCCTGGCCGTAGTCGTGATACATATGACATACGAAGCACCTCCGCCGAATTTCCAATTTTCAAGCTGGTTTTCCCGATAATGGAGAGAGTACGAATGGCGAGTGATGCGTCCATGGAAAGGTGTCGACGTGGTCTTCCCGAAGTCACAATTTTCGTTGTGTGCACCACCGCGCCGCCTGGTCTTGGACAAAACCAACTCCGAAATTCGTCCAAGGGAGTGCGTCATCTCGCATGTTATTTGCTTTAAGTTTCATGTTTTTTTTTCCATCCTAATTATCATCTTCGCCCTTTCTTTTCTGTCTTCTTCCTATGATACGGTTAGGTACCACGTGGAACGTGGCATTCATTTTCGTTGTTCTCGCCGACGTTTCTGTGCCGGTTAATTGGTCGCGTGTCTCGGTTTGCCCCCCCCCCCCCCCCCCCCGCCAAAACGAAGTGCGGCAATGCGAGTGAAATTTGCGTACGTAGTGTTCGCGTAGATCTGCCCGCGCAGGCGAACTTCCTTACATGTGCCCGCACTGAAAATAGAGCCTTTCCAAGCACAACGACTAGGTGGCACACCAACCAGGCATGCCTCTCGTTAGGGTTAGGGTTAGGTTTAGAGTTCCGGGTCGGGGTGGTGGCCGCCATTAGCCGAAGCCAAAAATAAGCTTACCGTCGGGAACGAATGTCTTACAGCTTCGTGACAAAACCCTACCTCATGAGAAACAGCATCATTTTATGCGGACACGTCTGAGAAGTTCGCCCGAGGGGACAGATTTTCGCCTGCTGGTGTACATAGGCTGTATCTCTATAGCTGGCATCATCACGCATATCTCCACCACCTCAATCAGCGAAAAAAAAAGAAGAAAAAAAGCAGATCGATCACAGCATCCATCCGCAAAAAAAGGAACTAGTCACTATTTTCTGCGTTTCGGAAACATTGGACAAACCAGACCGAGCGTACCAACACGAAATGCGGTGAACATCCGCCCAAGCGCATCAACTAATTAATCGGTCAACCAAGCATTCAATCAATTAATCAATCAATCAATCAATCGGACAACCAGCCAACCGATCGATCGACAAAAAAAAACAACGAATTAACGCATCAATCAATCAACCAATCAACCAATCAATGCATCAATTAATCCATCAATCAATCAATTAACCAATCAATCAATCGATCAGCAACAATCAACCGGTCGATCGACACAAAAACCAATGAATCAAGCAATCAACCGATCGATCGATAAAGAACCATTCAATCAATCAAACCAAACAATCAACCAACCAACCAATCGATCAATCGATCAATCAACCAATCAACTGATCGATCGATCAAAAGCCAATCAATCAACCGATCGATCGATAAAAAATTATCCAATTATTAAAATCAATCAATCAGTCAATCAATCAATTAATCAAGCAACCAACCAACCAATCAATCAACCAAAGTAACCAAACAATCAACTGATCGATCGAAAACCAACCAATCAATCGATCAATCGATCAATCAACCAATCAACCAACCCCAAAACCCACCAATCGGAAAACAACACCAGACAGCACAAACAAACATGTCACCGCCCGCTCACTCAAGCTTTTCAACTATAATACTCGTATAATACACACGCACGCACAACAGCAGCATCTTGTTCCACACACCGGTGACACGCGAAAAGGAAACAAACCAAATCGCGTGGAGCACCAAGAGCGGTGTAATAACCAAAAAACGTTCAACAGCTCCATGCACATCTCACGCCACGCATGCATGTAAGTGCGCATTTAAAACAAACGCTGCTGGTGTCGCGCTTGCTGCAGTTACTAATGCTGCTGTTTCTTTTCGTTGTTATTTTTCTTCGCGCCGATCTGTCTTCCCCCTCCTCCGTTCCGCCCTGCCATCTCCGCCCTCGCCCACCACCTTACAAACACCAAAAAAACTACGACTAATCGCTCCAAACCCCGTGATTCTCTCAGAGAGCCTTGGGAGCCGTCGTAGTTTTTTGTGTGGGGAGCGGGTGACGAAAAGTACGCAGATCATTTGGGAAGACCCCCCGCCCCCCCCTTCTCCCATCCCGCCTCTCCCAGCACCTTCCCGCCTCCCTCAGCCTCCTCCCCCCCCCCCCCCCCCTTCCCCCACCCCGCCTCTCCCAGCACCTTCCCGCCTCCCTCAGCCTCCTCCCACCCCCGCCCAATGCCCACCATCTCCCCACCCGCACACACACAAAAATCCTGTTCTCTTGCCCCTAACAAAACCACGCTTTTATCACCATCACCCATCACTATCGCCATCATCATCATCATCACGGTCACCATCGCCACCACTATAAAAAAAATCAACCAACCAAGCAACCTCAACGCTTAACCTTTCCAAGGGCCAATGCCACCGCCATCGCCGCGGCTGCCACCGCGGTAACCGCAACAGCCGACGACGCCACCAAATTCCCCCACCCCACCCACTTTTCAAGCACCTCCCGTCGAACACATTCACCCCCTCCCCCCCCCCCTCTCCCCTCCCCATCCCCTCGACCACCACCACAACTCCCACCACCCCCACTGCCACTACCACCACCACCACCACCACCACCAGCGGCGGCGGCAGCGTTGGCCCCGAGCGTGTAGCCCAAGGCCATCGCATACAGACGGGCATCGACTTGGAACCCGGATTTGGCGAACGCATCGAGACCGCTCTGTAGCGACTTCGCCGGCAGCCTCCGAAGGGTGATGAACTCTCCTGGTTCGGAAGCGGAGGGAGGGGTGGGGGGGGGGTTGGGGGGGGCGTGAGAGGGGGGGGTACTCATTAGCCGCATGTCATGCACGACCGCAGTCGTATGACCATAGACCTCGCATCTCTACAATGCAGCGACGGAACACGTCGGGTTTTCACGGACCAGGCAGGCACTGCTTGCACCAAGCCAAGAAGCGCCGCGAGTTCAAGGATGAGAGCTGTATTCTACTAAAAACCGCTTGTGAGGCGGACTTTCTTGTGTATGAATGACATCGTCGAAGTAACTGGGGGGGTGAGGGGAAGCGGGGTTGGGTCGGGGGGGGGGGGGGGGGGGGGTGTGGCGTGTGGGGGGCGGTGGCGGGCAACGACCGCAACCACCGGTCGGCGGCGGCGGGGGAGAGGGCACCCTCGAGTACTTCATACAACAAGACGTACATTCGCATTGTCGGAAACCTTGCTCAAATCCCGGGCGACGGGCAAGATCAATTAACGCCTTTAGGCGTGCACTCCCGTAGTGGGGACAAAACACTTGAACTTAGAGTCAGATTTAGGTTTCTGGACACTACAGTGGTAAAAAGGGGGTTCACGCCTTTACAACCGCATCCCAAGTTTAGGGGGACAGTCTTAGGCTTACTTGAGTTCATAATCAGGCCATTCTTGCAGTAATGTCACTCGTAGTTTCGAAGGGTACATTCGTCAGCAGGATGATGCCCGCCGACCGACCTACCCTTTTGACAAACGGACAGGCAAATAAACACAACCTACAGTATGACTTAAATACTCAAGACATCAGCACATTGTTATCCTTCGACCCCCACCCCCCATCCCCCCTGCCTCCTTCTCCGCCTCCAAAAAAACAAAGCGGAACCATTTCGAGAACAAAACGAAAATGCAAAGCGCGAGAAAAAAAAGAAACACAAACACGAGCACGGGACACACCAGTACAAACACACAGACAACCTACACACAATCCACACACCAATAAAAAGACAAATACCAGGTACGTACAAAAATACACACACTAAAACACAAAATACACACGTAGGCCAACACACACAAAAAACGTACCTGTAGACACAAAAAAACACGCATACGTACTCGTACACACACATAAAATCAACCCATAAATTACCCATGCAATACACATGGATTAAAAACTACACACACTATAATAACACGCAAAAATATGTGTACCTGGTACACACACCAATTCACGAAATACATACCTGGTAGGCCGACATACACAAAAAACGTACTTGTACACACGGAAAAAAACACGCATACGTACATATATACTCGTACACACACATAAATAAACCCACAAAATTCCCATGAAATACACGAAGAATGCTTCTCACCCGTCTTCCGGGAGGGCTTTCGGATTCTGGTTCTCCTCTGCGTCTCCGTTCACCTCGACGGTAACGAACCTGAAAATAAAAACACAAAAAATGGGCGATTTATATCATCAGTATTCCCCGTACCTCGCGCCAGCATCAGTATATACTGGCAGTATTTTTTTCGGAATCGGGAGGCGGCGGCAAGAGGGGGGGGTGACAGCGGCAGGTATG
>MEHQ01000673.1:0-24217 GCA_008828725.1 Saccharina japonica
ACTGGGATTTCCCCGTTTTTCCCATGTTTCTGCATAATTGGCTCATCAGGGTGGGCTAGTGTAATGGTATAGGCTTGGAAGGCCGGTAATTACTTCATTTATAGGCAATTGGTCTGTTTTCGTAATACTTGGATGACATTCGTATTCGGGGCATTTATAAGATCGGGAAGGACATAATTGAAGCCCTTCCGGGCCAGATGGCATTTGGCTCGGGGATTAAGAAAAGCTACGTACTTATCTTCTACGCTTGATTCTACAAGAAAGTGAGTAACACCAAGGATGTTTAATAGACAAACCTGCAAGGGGATACTCTGTGTCTCACCCAGTCTTATAACGATGGCAAGCAGCAGTGGTGTACAGCAGTAGTAGTAGATCAAAATGATAGAGAAACAATGCGTGCTTACTCGCTCTTACATACATACGTGCACTCTCCTCGTACATACATAAAATACATAGACTTACTTACGTCCCTGCTTTTTTTCCACTTGATTATATGGACCTGCTGCGCTCTCAGCGAGTCTGCGACAAATAACTCGCGCTTCTACGATCCATGCGTTCTTGGATTTCTTCACTTTCCTTGATGGCCGGGTCGACCCGTCCCTGGCCTCTCACGCCTCACACTTTCACACCGCCTCCTTACCGCCATACCTTCTATTACATGCCAATCCCTACAATAAAATCAAGTCAAAATACTCCAACTAATTTCAAGATACAGTTTTTCCACACTAAAATCAAGTTTTTTTTTCAAAGGGCCCAAAAAAAGTAAAAAAAAAAAACAGGGATGCGTATTTTCCCGCCCGGAACCCAAAATTTTCCGGGAAACAGCCTTTTTCAGCTTTTCGGAAAAATGTCCCCTATTTCCTCTCATTCGAGGGCAAAAAGGCGTGATTTGGGGGGGGGCAAATATTATCATCCCCGCGTGGCCAATGCACTACATGCAGCACAAGTATAAGATGCGTTCAGGCCTTCGGACAGTCCTTTTCGATAATTTTCACTCTACACTCTACCTGTAGGTACACAGTATTAAATGGCAGCAGTAGTAGCTGTTGCGCATAATGCAAGTACTTCTTGTTGTGTAAATAAATGTGCATCGGTTTGAGTTGATTTTTCACTTGTTCATGTCCTCGTTGATTTCGTCCTGCAGCCGCAGCCATTTGATACTGGAATAATAGGACTGCTACTGCCTTAGTGCTGATAGAGAATATACTTATGTCGCGAGGTAAATCAGCAGCACAAGGCGCAGAGCAGGACGTGAGCAGTTAAAGCAGTGCGATGCTTCGTACGCGTGTAGCGATCGCGACCTTTTCGGCGACCAGAAACTGAAAACGTGGACGCTGGACGCCTCAACGAAATCCCAGCTTTCCAGCTGCATCTGCGCCGAGTTCACCCTTTCCATTCGAATATGCTAGCTCATATATATGATTATATTTTATCATATTTATTGTACATTCCTTCGATGATTCCGCTCGCCATAACATCCAATTCCTCTGCATGATATCTGTGTGATATACGAGCAGGGGCATGTGGGCGCCTACGTAGCGCTCTGCTCTGCTGCACGGCTGACTCGTATATAGCAGCGTTTAAAAAAGAAAAAAAACGGGGGTTTCGATTATATATGGAGGCGTTATGTTCCCGGGGATAGGGGGCGCAAAAATAATTTTCTCTGGAAAAAAAAAACCTCGAGCCCTATTAATTTCAGGTAATTACCGGGAAATACGCATCCCTGAAAGAAAATGGATCTCCAGAACTTCGGTCAGAATCGAAAACGACCCAAAACTGGGCGAGTTAGCCGTTCTTGCACTAATTTCAAGATAAAAAGCTCCGGAAAACAAAGATCGGGAAAAAATGTGTTTTTTTTGTTTTGTCCGATACAAGGGCTCCGCGTGGGTGCCGGCATAGCTAATCCCTACACTAAAATCGAGTAAAAATATCCACACTAATTTCAAGATCACTTTTTTCCACACTAATTTCGAGATATTTTTTTTCCACACTGAAATCAAGTTTTTTTTCAAAGAGTCCAACAAAAATGAAAAAAATGGATCTCCAGATATTCGGTCAGAATCGAAAACGACCCAAAACTGGGCGAGTTAGCCGTTCTACACTAATTTCAACATAAAAAACTCCGAAAAACAAAAATCGGGAATTGTTTTTTTTGTCTTGTCCGATACGAGGGCTCAGCGTGCGTGCCGGCATAGTGCTACCAGGGCTCTGCATCGATACCGGCATTTGTTTTTTGTCCGCTATACCGGCCCCGCTCTGGCATATAGTGCTGTAGCACATGTTGGGTGTGTGGGTGGGTGAATGGGTGGGTGGGTGTGTGGATGTGTGGGTGGGTGGTTTTTGTTGTCGTTGCTGTTGCTGTAGTTGTCGATCTGTTGTTTGTCACGTCATACTACTGCTACTGTTGTTGTTGTTGTTGTTGTTGTTAATGGTGTACTACCGCACATAGTCACGAAACAAGCACAAATCACACCCACAGCAGGCAGCTCAGCGCCGTGCTGTGAGCCGTGTTGCTGTGCTTTCTCTTCCCTTCGAACACACAGCCTTGTCGTCCTCCTGGAGCCTGGAGCTCTATCTATCCGTGAGCCATG
Source organism: Saccharina japonica (assembly GCA_008828725.1). NCBI lineage: Eukaryota > Phaeophyceae > Laminariales > Laminariaceae > Saccharina > Saccharina japonica. Next base: position 2,592 of record MEHQ01000673.1, read on the forward strand.
TTGCCGTGCTTTCTCTTTCGAACATACAGCTTTGTTGTCCTGGAGAATTGAGCTTTCGGCATTTGCAAGTCGCCTGTTTCCTCCTTCATCATGTGCCACCTGTGACATTCGTTCACATTCTGTCGTGTCTTTGATGAGCGAGCGTAGCGGGCGGAACCGCCCGATACGCGAAGCGGCTTGTATATTTACTTGCAGGTATCATTTTCACGGAATACCCATCCGTGACCTCTCAGAGCTCCCACTTCGACACCGCCTCATTTCATTATACTTGCTGTGCGTTGCTTTCTCTCGTTGTTCCCTATATGCTTCCTCTTTCAGTTTTGGGTTCGTGCGTGTGCCCAAAGAGCACGGCAGCGCGGGCGAGCCCGGCACCATCGCGGGTATAGGAGGGCGCTCGCCAGGAGAGGAGGGGTCAGAAGGAGCACGGTCGCCTATTTCGTGGCAAGGCGTGGCGTGTCCATCGAGACACGCGGGAAGCATGAAGGGCTTTGTCTGCGTTGCTGTTGCTGTATCAAGCCAGTATGTCCGAAATTATGAGGGTCGTTTCTGTGTGTAAAATAACATTCAAGCGGTGCTTATTTCTCGAACAAATGTTATTTACACAGATACAGCCACGCGGTTTGAACACCATCATGATGGAGCGGGCGAACGAGGGCCACGGTGAGCACCGGGCTTCGCGCGAGGAGGGCCACGGGGCTCTCTGGGGTGACAGGCAGTAGAGCTCGACCCGGACCGAATCGATGGCGAGGTGATCGCGAAGGGGCGGGAAGCGTCAAGGCTGACAGAACGCGAAAAATGTCTCGACGTTTTTTTGTTTTATGCCGCGCAATTATCACAGACCCGGCGGCCTGACAGTATTTTTTTTTCAATATCAATTTTTCGTGTTCACTTGATTTTCATTTTTTCTGACCGTTTATTTTCGTTTTTATTTTTCGCTCCTGCCGTTTTGTTCGAGTACGAGTACGAGTACGAGGACGAGGACGTATACAAGTATACGTCTTTCTCAGTTTTGTGGATTTTCTGTTTTTCGTATTAAACAACTTGACGACCGTGCTGTGATGTGCTAACATACAAAGCACGAAGTACTACCACCGTTGTTGTTGTTCTACCACACATACTCACGGCACAAATCACACCCACCACAGCAGGCAGCGCAGCGCCGTGCTGTGAGCCGTGTCGCTGTGCTTTCTCTTTCGAACACACAGCTTTGTCGCAATGGGGCATGGAGCTAATGTGCATCCCGAGCATGTTTTGCATGCATGTCAAGTCCGCCGTTTCTTCGCTGCACCATGAACCTCTTGCCATATTCAAGTCGGTGCTTGCTTGCACTACACCATGGGCCTCTTCTGCCCTTTCCTTGAGCGAGCGTAGCTGGCGGCGTTAGCCGCCCGCGGAGCGGAGCCCTTGTACACTCGTACAAACTTAAACTTGGATGTGTGCTCGTGTAACGGCCGGGGGTGCGGCTTGTTTCAGAATGTATATCCCATCGTTTCAACCACATGCATACATTCTTCATGTGTGTACCGTTTTTTTTTCACACTCAAAATCTGCCTTTCAAGTCCGGCTTCGACTGTTCTTATAAATCAATATAAAAAATAATAGCTTTTAGCTGGCTGCAAGAATATCATAAAACAAAATGGGATATTTGCGTAGAGAAGAACGACATGAAGGAAATGGAATAACTCATCCGAGGAAAACATTTGTTTGTGTGTGCATTCTCGTCGTCGTGATGCTACTGTAACTGGGTGTAGTGCTGAGTGTACCTTGCGTTATTCACAGATAAAGTCCGATTCTTTGGGACAAAGTCAGATGCCAATGTCGTTTTTGCTTTTGCAGCAACCTGTCCTTTTGAGAGCGGCAAATTGAACGAAAACGCTCGACATCATCCCGCTCGCGTACACGGTCCACAGGGAGGCATTCAACGGAGTACGAAGGGCGAGGGGCGTTGAAGCCGACCCTCTCGCCACAGCAACACTGTGAGATGTATGGAGTGCACCAACCGTAAATATTCACTCGGGGATGGACTGCGAAGCAACATGGACATCGACTCTTCGAAGCAGACGATGCAAAGGGCTGACAAAATGTGACTCCCGTGATGCTACTGCAATTATTTTAATATGTCACCCCTTTGCAGTTGCGCACTCCCACTCCCCCTGTCAAGATTCAAAGAAATGCTCGAGCATGCCATCCAAAATCCAAGATCGTGCCTACTTCACGCTTGTCTCTTTTAGCCCCCGCGCGCGTTCACGGCGAGGTAAGCAGGAGGAACGAAGGGCGAGGGGCGTCGAAGCCTATTATTCTTATTATTATATTTGCCATCCGGCAATGTGCAGCATGATCTTCAGCGTTGATCACTCGTAAAATTCCCAAAAGCAGAAAACCACGGAATCCTCGAAGGGAGCACTCGAAGAAATCGAAAAACCCTAGAGGTTTTGAAGTGTCGAGATTCCGTTACTAAGCCCGACCCGGAAACAAAAATACGTGTTAATGCATGGTTTAGGAGCGTATCAACACTATTTTATAGAGATTCATACTGAACGCCATACAATTTTTTGTATATGTTTTAGTATGCCCATTATATAGTATATACAAAACGAGTTATGTGTTTTAGTGTATAAATAAATCGTGTGGACTTTAGTATTTTCACCCTGAAATTGACTTATAAAATTACATACACGGGCTATAGTATGGTATAATATACGCCATACAAGCCAAGTACAGTATGCAACTAACTTGCTTAGCAAATAAACTAAAACTCTCAACAAGCAACAAGCAAAGCAACCCCTTCTTTGGGTTGCTTGCCAACTGCCAAACTGCCAACTGCCAACTGCCAACACTGCTGTGCTCACGAGTAGTAGTACTATGTGCGGTGCAATTTGACCTAAGTGCGGTGCGACCTAAGCCAATGAGCTTCAACATATGTGGAGAATGTGCATGACACGCGCCTAGCTGAACAGAATCGCTGCGTGGGCAATTGCAAAACGTATGAATAGTCATAAAATAAAACGAGTCTGATTCGTAGACGAAAAAAAAACAATGAACAAAGGCCCAGCGAGTTTGCGACATCAGCAGACATGCCTACCCGCTCGTTACATCTCGAGGTTGCTATCGTGGTAAGCGTCGCAAACCATCTATTAATACTACGTAAACAATACCAAGTAAAGTATTCAGAACACATATAAAGGGGTGGGATCACCGCCATGAGCAGCACACTTTTGTCATTTCGTTTGAACTCGTCTCATACCACCTTCTTTTAGCGCTTGCGGCACCGGGTCTTGGTCCAGACCTTTGTGATTTACGTACTGCCCGATAGAGCTTTAGGTGGAAAGACAAGGAGCTGCAGCTTCAAGTGCACTGCTCGAACGCCTGTGACTGCAAAAACCTAAGACCACTTCTTCTGGATCTCCTCCGCATACTCTCAGGTGAAAAACCGCGTGCGTGCGTGAACCTGTCTATAGATTGCCCACATGCACCACGAATGAGGAATGATGGGTACGTAAAACAGCGATCCTATATGCCGACACGACCTGATCAACGGGACTGGAATGGACCGTGGATCGACGTGGGTCCGCGACTACAAAAAACAGGGAGTTACTGGGTTTGGTAATCTATGTATGGATCAACATTATCACATGACAACACCAAAAAGACCTGTCTGTGTAAAGTATACCTGTTACACCATCTCCGCCCTGACTTTTTCACCCCCATGATGAAATACGATACATACTCAACATGCTATTAATATTAAATACAATGTATCCCCCACCATCTACCCCACGTACTAACCCCCCCTCTCCCCCCCCCCCCCTGCCACACACCCTAACCTAAACATCTGTTATTGTTGTTGACCTCGATACCACCGTTTCAGAATAATCACAGACCTGTATCCTTCACGAAATCGTATAACACCAGCAACACATACATACGATCGCAGCCCTCACGAAACCATAAAACACCAGCAACGTATGATATGCAATCTCATCAGGACAACGAACATACTGCAAAATATAATACTGCTATTATAATAGAATCGTCTGATTGACCACTATGTACTTGTTACAAACATTTCACCCCCAAAAACCCTGAAAATTAATACTAGATTTTAACATACCTCCTGTCAACATGGTTGGTTGATTCACACCCCTATCTCTGTGTGTCTCCCCCCCCCCCCCCCTTTAACAGGTTTAAAGGATAAAACGTTTGTTTTTTTTTTTTAAACCCCCTACCTACTAATTGCCACTAAAGATACCTTGTAGGTACAAATAAATAATGCACACTATTAAAAACCCAAATCACTAATTAAATAAAAATCCATCCAGGTGCTTTTAACTTTTAAGTTTTACTCAATAACCTGTCCTCACACACCTCTTCTGCAAAATATAATACTGCTATTATTATAATAAAATCGTCTGATTGACCACTATTTACTTGTTACAAACATTTCCCCCCCAAAAAAACCCTGAAAATTCATACTAGATTTTAACATACCTCCTGTCAACATGGTTGGTTGATTCACACCCCTATCTCTGTGTGTCTCCCCCCCCCCCCGCTTTAACAGGTTTAAAGGATAAAACGTTTGTTTTTTTTTTTTAAACCCCCTACCTACTAATTGCCACTAAAGATACCTTGTAGGTACAAATAAATAATGCACACTATTAAAAACCCAAATCACTAATTAAATAAAAATCCATCCAGGTGCTTTTAACTTTTAAGTTTTACTCAATAACCTGTCCTCACACACCTCTTCTTATATACCATACATAGCTACAAATAGTAGACCCACTCCATCACGTCAACTGGTCGGAACACTATAGTATATCTGGTACGTTTATTTCAGACTGTGTAATTTTAATTTTAATTTTAATTTAATTTAAATTATTTCTTCCCCCACAAATAGACACGCACTTCCTGAATTCTACAGCCTCAGATTGTGTCCCCCCCCCCCCCCCCCCCCCTATATTGGAGGGAAGAAACCGCACCGTTGTGATCCCAGAAAGCAATAAGTCAAGTTTTTTTTTAATTACCCGCCCCCACCAGCGAAAAAAAAATAGGGGGGGTCTCTAAAACCAAGTTAAAAAAGGGAACAAAAAACGGAAAAAAATGGTTTTCGCTCATTTCGTCCTGTGATCACAGCGATCCGGTTTGTTTTTCATGCTGACCTTCCTACGTGTGTGGTGTCGTTTTCTCTCTTTTTGTTACGCCCCTGTCCGAGAAGAAAAGTGTATCTGGTCCAAATCGCGAATAACAGATATATATGCGTATATTTAGTCTACAGTATGAGCATAAACTCTGAACAATAACTTATTATTATTATTATCGCCTTTGCCATACGACAATGTGTAGCATAAGCTTCAACGTTGATCACTCATAACATTTTCCCGAAAGCAGAAAACCACTGAAACAAAGGAAACCTATACGCGAAGTCTAAGTTCCTTCTATGTCTACTTCCCGCTAAGCTTTAGCCACATTAATACTCCATTATTTGTTTAAATAAGAGCAGTATCCAAGCGCTCATAAAGCGCAAGGAAAAACGACAAAAAACAATCGCCCGCTCCGCCCGCCCCTCAATACAAGTGATGATGATGATGATGTAAATGGTGATGCTGATTTTGTGAGTTCGTGAAGTACATGGTTGCTGGATAGTTCAAGAAGTGAAGTTGACTATCTTGAGCCCTGAAGAGAACCGTTCGAGAGCAGAGAGTTAAGGGGCCTCTTCGGTTAAAACAAAAAAAACTTTCATGACAGACAAGGAAGGGCGTCCCGAAAAGTATTTCATCGACACCTACCTATATATCTAATATGGTCAGAATGGAAAAATAATCCGACCACTGTGATCGCTGGACGATTTAGCACAAAAAAACAAGTTTGTTTCTGGTTTTTTCCAAAAACAATCACTTGGTTTTGAAGCCCTGAGCCTCGCGGGGGGGGGGGCTTTAAAACCAAGTGATTGGTTTTTGATAATTTCAGAAAAAAAAAAAAAATGTTTTGTGCTAAATCGTCCAGCGATCACAGTGCTCTGATTGTTTTTCCATTCTGACCATTTTAGATAGTTAGGTGTCGATAAAATATTTTTTGGACGCCCTTGTGATAGACTATATTATTTTCAGATACACTCACTCGTGCATACAACTATCGTGCTGTACACGCACGTATCATATACGTTTATTGTTGTTTTCACGTTTTCACAGTATTAACTGATCGCGAAAAAGATAGTCCACAGGACAGGCTACCAAAAACTGTGGAGTGGAAGAATACCTCGAGGAGACGTAATACACAAAATACAAAGAAAGTACAACGCAGTACAGTATACATGACAGCTGATGTGCTGCTGTGGCACATCGTATACACCTCAGACCAACTATTATGGGAAATTCCCACACCTTGTACAACTACAACTAACAACAACCATCAGTTGCGCGCGGCCGCAACTACTCACTAGTTGTCCCTAAACAACTAGCTGCATAGGTTTTTCACCCAGTAGTAGTTGTCTGCAGACAACTACAACAGTAGTTGTACAAGTTTTTCAAACAGTAGTAGTACAGTATAGTTGTCTACAGGCAACTACAGTAGTTGCACAACTTTTTCAAACAGTAGTTGTCTACAGACAACTACGTCGTAATTGCACAACTTTTTCGAACAGTAAGTAGTAGTTGTCTACAGACAACTACCAGTACAGTAGGTAGTTACACAACTTTTTCAAACAGTAGTAGTAGTTGTCTATGTTTGTGGTATGCGGTGGCTTGATACTGGTTTCCCGTATATGGGGGTTTCATATATTGGTCTACGGTGATTGGGGTTTATATGATGTGGTGAGGCATTATGATCTGAGGTGATGGATGCCTCGCGTGAAGCTGCTCCTCCTGGGAACAGTCGCTGATGTGAAGATACGACCCGGGCTTTGATGATAAGATACTGCCCGTATATATGTGAGGGTGGAGCGTGACGGAAAGGTACGGCTCACTCCTGTGTGGTGTTCATGATGGGCCTTTGACGACAGGTACTGGCTCTGCTTGTGTGTGTATATTTGGGTATTTGGTGATAAGAGTATACATTGTCTACCACCTCCTCCTTGACGACCCACGGCATGGGCACGCGGTTACGAATAACGCGTTTGACAGCAGCGTACATAAACAGTCTACAGACAACTAGTTGCACAATTGTTTCAAACAGTCGTAGTAGTTGTCTAAAGACAACTACAGTGGGGGCCCGGATTTAAGAAATATGGTGTTAAGAAACGGAGGCTGGGATTGTGAGAAAAAAATAAGAAATTTCCTGTAAGAAAGACAGCTCAAACCGGGCAACGAAATAAGAAAAATGCTACATAAGAAACAGCAGTGATTGTCGTTCCGTCTAATTTAAGAAACGAGGTCGCTCCGGAGCGTAGTACGGAATAAGAAACGCCAAACGTTAAAACCTTCCAGCCGTGCTACGAGTACCGTACAGAAAACTGAACCAAGTAATAAAGTCTCATCACAGCCGACATTCTTGTTTTTTCTTCATTTGTTTTTTTCCCCCAACAGTTTTTTGTTTGACAGTTTCATCACAAGTCACAAATGAAATGTCCCCTGATGGAAAAACAAAAAAGAGTTGCTGGGTGATTGTGATTGGGACTGGGTTGGTTCGGAGGGTTGATAACACGTGCCAGTTAGAGCACACCAGAGGTCTAGGTGTGGGTATGACTACCGCGTCATGCTCCATGCTGCTGAGGACCAACGCCTAAACGGGTAGGGTGGATCGTAAATGATCCGAGTCTGGCGGGAAGGCTTCTTGGCCTGGGTTTTTGTTAGTGGATGAGCTGCGGCAAGTTCCACACTACCCGGAGAGTTTACTCTTCGGGTGGCTATCCCCACCGCACCGGGCCCCTTCGGGGGTCAGGTCGGGTCAACATGCTCAAGTTCCCGAAGGTCGTAGACAGCAAGGGCTGATACTTCCGAGGGAGCATGGAGTGAATTGGCACACGACACGAAGTGAGACGTGGAAGTGTGGAGGGCGTAAGCTTTATTTTGACCCATCCGCCGGAGGATAAAAAAAAAATAAAAAAAAATGGAAGCACGAACAATTTCAAGTTTCCGTTGGAGTCGTACAACACGGATGAGGGCTCCGCTGTTGGGGCGTGGGTGGAGGTAGGGCAACCGGAGGGGGTGAGGAGGTCGGGGCGGGCGCTGACTCCGAATGTCCGCAACGCGGAGCTTGCAGCTTAGGTGGGGGCGAGCTGATCCGCCTAGTGTTAGAATATACTTGGAATACGTAGAGTGTATGACAAGCTTCATTGAGGGTCAGGTTTGTTGATTGGGGAGGTCAAGAGAGTACCCTCATATCCAAGGTATTACAGTGTGGTAGTACCGCACTCGTCAGTTGCGGCTGACTTGTACAATGTCAACATGATACGTGGTTCTCGCGGCATATATGAATAAGAAATAAGAAATACTGGAAAAGGAAAAACTACGATTTAAGTCGAGAAAAATAATCAACATGGTATAAGAAATGCCGTCAATGTTGCTGGTGTGGGCACACGAAATAAGAATTTGAGCCTGGAAGCAAAACTGACGTTTCTTAACACCGGGCCCCCACTGTACATACAGCAGTAGTTGCTCAACTTTTTCAAACAGGACCGTACAGTAGTTGTTTGGCAGAAAAGTACGAGTACAGTGGGGGCCCGGTGTTAAGAAACGTCAGTTTTGCTTCCAGGCTCAAAGTCTTACTTCGTGTGCCCACACCAGCAACATTGACGACATTTCTTATATCATGTTTATTATTTTTCTCGACTTAAATTGTAGTTTTTCCAGTGTTTCTTATTTCTTATTCATATATGCCGCGAGAACCACGTATCATGTTGACATTGTACAAGTCAGCCGCAACTGACGAGTGCGGTACTACCACACTGTAAAACCTTGGATATGAGGGTACTCTCTTGACCTCCCCAATCAACAAACCTGACCCTCAATGAAGCTTGTCATACACTCTACGTATACCAAGTATATACTAACACTAGGCGGATCAGCTCGCCCCCACCTAAGCTGCAAGCTCCGCGTTGCGGACATTCGGAGTCAGCGCCCGCCCCGACCTCCTCACACCCTCCGGTTGCCCTACCTCAACCCACGCCCCAACAGCGGAGCCCTCATCCGTGCTGTACCACTCCAACGGAAACTTGAAATTGTTTGTGCTTCCATCAGCATGGAGCATGACGCGGTAGTCACACCCACACCTAGACCTCTGGTGTGCTCTACATGGTACGTGTCATCTGTTAAAGATACCACCAGATGGTACTTCGCAGTAGGCTGCAAAGGCTGGTGCTGGTAGTCGTTAGACTGACCGAGCAGACACGCTGTGTTAAGGATGTGAGAAGTTGATAACGCTTAGAAGGTTCGCTTCACTCCACTTCATATAAATTAAGTTGATGATACCAGCGATGACGCTCGTCCTGTGTCAATGCAGTAGAGCCGCTTGGTAGAGCTAGACGTCGCAACCAGGGAAGGGGTAGACAAACCACGCCACAGTCGCAGGGAAGCCAGACGAACAACTGTCCTAGGATATCCGCCTACGAACTCTGTACTCGTGGATATCCGGTAGGTACGTTACACAAAGAAATGCGGCGCAACCTGAAATAACGCGGTGGAACCTTAACCAATCAGCTTCAACATATATAGATAATCTGTACAAGCGTAACATTCCAACACACCCGCCAAGCACACTGYTGCCGTATTGTCCAGAATAACCTTGTACCTGATACCTGGAAGGTTTTGCCTATGATGCGATACGCATTGACTCCGCAGTGTTCCTATCCGCTACGAGTATAAGATGACATTGTCGTACTGATGAGCAACTCTGTATGCTACATGCTACTGCTGTGGCGCCGCAGCAAGTGCTAACATCGAGCTGGACATTCGCTACAGAACATTGATAATGACAAGAAACGGATTTCATCAATTTCTTAACACTCCCCCTCAATGGATGTCGAGTCTTAAATACAGCTGCAATGCCTCAAATCAATGCTCTTGTTACCTTAACCGGGGTAGACCCAGCTTATGGCTTCTGCAACAAAACCTCGTTGTAACTGATGTCTTCTTTCACTGGTGAGTTTGACAATGCAAAGTAATGCATGTGTATACAACAAAGTCACTCTGAATCAAGAAAAAACATCGATCGAAACGCATTAAGGGCCTTATCGATCGAAACGCATTAAAGGCCCATTCAAGCTACTCGTTCGGATAACTGCCTTTCAGAAGGCGAACGGAATGGTTGAAAGTATGTCGTGTGCAACACTGACTCTCGAACAACTCCCCCATTCGCGCGAACGTAGCCAGAAAAACAAACAATATACAATAAACATAAATATATAAAATAAACCAGGGTTACCTACTTCAGACCTTGAACTAGTTGACCAGCTCGAGGAGGTAGCGGTGCCTATGCTTGCTGAGATACTTAGTGCCGATGTCAGCGAGTTCGTCTCCCGTCTTCACATAGTAGTGGATGGAGATTATTCCCTACTTGACCAGCTCCTGGATGAAAAAATACCGCAGGGCCACGTGCTTGACTCTCGAGCTGTAAGTTCGGATCCCGGCCACGTGCAGAGCCGAGGTGTTGTCGATGTACAGTGGTACGCAGTCGAAGCGCGTGCCAAACCCCAGCTTCTTCATCATGTTTGAACAAAACATCGCCTTCTTCATCGCTAGTGCTGCGGCCGCGAGCTCTGCCTCCATAGTGGGCTGCGCCGTCAGCCCTTGCATCCCCACCTTGAAGCCACAGGGGCATTTGAAAAGAAAACAACGTATGGAGACATCGACTTGCGGTTATCCGGATTGTTGCCCCAGTTTGCATCGGAAACAAAAAGCTGCCAACTTGAAACCCTCTCGCTTTTAGGTGATGGAGAAATCCGCCGTCCCGGCCAGGTAGCGAAGTAGGTGTTTTGCCGCCGCCATATGAGCTTTGGAAGGTTTGGAAATCACCCTCGCTAATTGGTTGACGGCGTACAAAATGTCATAGCGAGTCACCTGCCCGAGGTACATTACACTGCCCTTGATGGCCTCGAAACGCTGTTTCTCTTCCGTATTTAAAAGCTTCTCGTCCGGTTGGTCCAGTGAAAGCTCTTTTCTCACGCCAGGTGTGTACGTAGGATTGCAACTTGCCATGGACTTAATGTATTTGTCCCGGGTAATGGTCACCGTCCCCTTGTCGCGATCACGTATGACGCCCATTCCGAGCACGAGTGACACGTCTCCCATGTCCGTCATTGAGAAACGGCTCATCAGCTTCTGCATGATCCGCCTGAGTACCGTCAGGTCTTTTCCAAGCAGTAGAACATCGTCGACGTACAGGGTTAGGATGATGATGTCGCCGCCCTCCGAGTGGGTGAAGACACACGGGTCCGACTTGAGGCGTTTGAAGTTGATTTCCACCAGATGTCCGTCGATTGTGTTCCACCAGTTGGTTGGGCTCTGGCGAAGGCCGTACAAGCTTTTAAGATTTCTCATCACCATTGGAACTCTGTTTTCGTCGAACTCTTCGTATCCGGGTGCCATCTTGACACATACTTCTTCCGTGATATCCGCATTCAGAAATGCGGTGCTGTAATCTAGCTGCCCGTACTTCAGATTGTACTCCGCCGCTATCGCTAGCACCATGCGGATGCTCTGAAGGCTGCAAACGGGGGCAAACGTACTGCCGCAATCAATACCAGGTAACTGACCCCACCCAAATACAATAACGCGTCCCTTGTGTGAGGTGTCGGCCTTGACGTTATAGACCCATCGACTGCCGATAATCTTGTGTTTTGTGGGGACAGCAGTCATCGGCAAGAGGGTGTAGACATTGCTATTTTTGAGACTTTCCACTTCCTTGTCTGAGGCCGCCTTCCACTGCGCCTTGGCCGGTAGAGTCATGGCTTCTTTGAAAGTGTTCGGGATTATTTCCGCATTCTCCCCCGCCGAACAGTTTCGAACGTTGATCGCGGCATAGGCGTACTCCACGGCTGACTCTTCTGCGTATGTCTCGTGCGCAATATCTGGCAGGGTCATCCTGGTGTAGGACTTCAGTCCTCGAAGATCGGACAGTGCGGACCAGGTGACAATTGTTGCTAGATGGGCAGAATTTGAACTGCTGTTGGTGTTACGCTTCACAAAGGATTTTGCTGCAGTACCAGCACGCGTAACCGCAGGCATCACCTCCAGCCGCGAATGGCCCCTCTGTTGGAGCGGCGATGATGCAGCCGGCGATGACTCCAGGGAGGCTCCACCAGGTGACACTGGTTGCTCCAGCTGTTCGAAAACGCCCCCCTGCGGAGCTCCCTCTGGCGATGCTGCACCTTGTGCACTGCCTCCTTCCAGGACGCTCTTCAGCGGCGCCCCCCCGGACACAAAACCCTCGTACGGTGATACTACGGCTCCTTCGTCCAGCATGTCCCTCCGGGTGATGTCGCTGATTCGGTCCAAGAGTTCGGCCACCGGTGGGTTCATTGAGAGCCCATCTGCGGCGATAGGACCAGCCGTGAGAGCCAATCCTTTCTCCGTGCGGGTAATTCCCTTAAACATTTCTGGCTGCCCATTGGTGTTCGTCGAGACCATGCGGGCATAAAGGGAGTCCCCGAATATAAGCCACATATAGTGAAATATGGCCACTATCACTAGAGCACGGGTGATCGCAGTCAAAACCCCGAGGATGCGGCCTCGAAACTGCATCGGCAGTTTCTGGATTGGTCCTTCCTTGATCATGAAAGCCGATCCGTTAGTTTATTCTCCGCCGATACCGCCGATACCGCCGATATATCCAAACCGCCCGTTAGTGTCGACTAATTCATCCGTTGGCCCGAAAGGCCAGAAAGCCTCCTCCTCCACCGGCGCTTTCACCGCSGAAAATGAGATAGGGTGGTTGGGGTCACAAGAACCGACATAATTCGCGCTCCCGTTGTTTGCACTGTTGTTGCGCTGCTGATGCCGCATACGACAATCTGCGTCGCTGTGTGTTGTGGACTTATGGAAAGAACACCACTGTTTTCCATTGCCTCCTCTCCTCCCGTTTCCGGGTGGTTCTTTTGCGTGGCTAGGCGCGTGCTGTGATCGTTGAATTTGTTGGCCCCATTGATTTCGCCCACGCCGGTGCTCCTTGTCGTTCAGGACGGCGCAGTCTTGTATGGTGTGTCCCGACTCGTTTGCAGTAGGTGCACTGCACGTCCCTACCGTTGTGTCCTGCCACCTGCATGGCGATGCCGCGACCTGCGACCGGCTTGACGCTGGAAGGGCGTGAAAGGTGGTCGACGTACATGGTGTGTACCATGTGCCGGATATCTTCTAAACCAAAATCCCGCCTCTCGTAGCTGGCGGTTAGTACTCTCTCGTATTCAATGGGAAGAGCACGTAACACAATGTCCTCGTACCTCTCGTCGTGGACCGTCTGGCCCATTTCCTGGAGTCGGTCACGGCATTCGTCTAGGGCGAAGAAGAAGTCGTCCGGATCTTGCCCGGACTCCATCTTGGTGTTGACGAGCTTCTCATGGCACGCTCTTCTGGCCTCCTTAGTGTGGCCGTTGTACTTTTCAGTGAGAGCTTTCCACGCCGCCTGTCCGTGCCCCGCTCCATCTTCCGGCCGCTTGCCCTCAAACCTTTTAATGGTGTTGTTGGCAGAGCCGGATGTGGTGAGGAGTAGCACACACCAGAGGTCTTGGTTTGCTTGAATCCATGTCCGCTCAGCAGTGACATTAAGCGACGATGTGTTGGCGCTGCCCAGTATAGATGACGACTCGAGCTTGCCTTGAAACACTTCGAAGACGGGTTTGCTGTAGAGCGCAAGACAGACGCGAAGCTTGGTCTTGTATTCGTAGAAAGCATCCTTGTTCCTGCCGGCGAAGACCGGGCAGTCCTTGATAACTGCCTGAGTGTTGTTGGACGCCACGCTCTCCATGACAAATACTCGTACTTAGCGCTAAAGACGGATTTGNTGACAACAAACAAACCTGATAGAGGCGATGGCAACAACATAATACATGATCCCCTTTCCTCACCACGTATATACCATTGCTTGGGTTGCTACAGCAGTAACGCACTCTCCTATCCTATGTAGCAGCAGCACGTTCCCACGCTGCAGTACTCGCTTGGAGCAGCACAAGAGCTGGACGTGGGGGACCCCGCTTTTCAAAAACATTTTTTTTTTATTTTTTGATTTTTGTTTGCTGCTGCAATCACAAGCAGCCACAGGCAGGCGGCTACCAAGGCCACGCAAGCTCAACTGAGGGTATAGTCTATGCAACGGATTGAGCACCATGTCACAGTGAAAAGCTTGGCACGCATCATTCATAATGTGGAGGATACCCTGTTGACCTGTAGGTACGTAACAGGCCCCTTGGGCATGTGTCATGTTCCTACCAAGACTTTTCTATATCGATCATCATCCAGTGCGCAGCAGTCCTCTGCTCCCTAAGCACACATCTCCCACCACACTACGACACGCCAAAGCTTATACTGAGTTCATACGCATAGACTACCACCTGGGTGAGCATCGACCGTTGTCTGCCCGTCGTACATCCGGTCTCTCGGACGCCATAGCTGGTCCCTCCAGCTCACGAGAAAGCTGGGACAAAACACGAGAGTGGTCCCTTCGTGCGTACAAGACAACGCGTGTTTCCACACAAGGAGGCTTGTACGCCCGGGGACCGGTCGTCATTATCCCAGCTTGGATCTACCCAGAGAACCGCCGCCAAACCACAGCAAAAGCGCCTCAGATCCAACAACCCGCTGTGGAAGCTGGCGTTCACCCGATGAATCGTCAGAGTCTACGTCGTATTGTAGCTTTGGGTCCATCGAGTAGGTTCCTAGTTTAATATTTAATGTCTTCGTTTGTTTTTGTGGAAACGGTTTGTATTTCTTACCAGGTGCGATATTGTATAATCGATGGTTTAGGACTTGCCATCGTCATCGACGCGCGTGTTTCGCGCAAGGTTTGGAGAGACGTTAATAAACGAATAACATCACGGAGGGATCCAAGACCTTTTCTTCTGGGGATAATTTTTGCACCGCTATCTTGGTGATGAGTTCGCTTTTTCGCTCGTATCCCCGCCAGGTAGTATTGCGACTCAAACAATTGCTGTCCCGTTCCTCTAGTCCGGGGTAGATCTACCTGGTACATGCGTTGTACTTCTCGTTTTTTGTGAATTTCTTGTGTAAACTGAAACTTTTTTTGTGTTTTTCGTTTGAAACTTATGTGAATCTAGGTCATATTGTTTTCGCTTTTCTCGGCTGCGCTTAAAGTGATAGCCATGATTTAGCGGTATTTTTTTGACGCTGAAATGATATCGTTAACAGCACCTTTCACAGCTTGACAGAACAGCGTCAAGGAGAATGCCTTGACATGTAGCCTTGGACAGCAAGAATACAGGGGACACTACCTGAAAAATCACCTCTTGTGAAAAACGTGCCTGATCAATACTGCATATTACTTGTTGTGGTAATGCGGGTGGCTTGATACTGAGGTTTCCCGTATATGGGGGCTTTCATTATATTTTGGTCTACCGGTGATTGGGGTTTATATGATGTGGTGAGGCTATTATGATCTGAGATTTGAATGGATGCCTCGCGTGAAGGCTGCTCCTCCTTGGGAACAGTCGCTGGATGTGAAGATCACGACACCGGGCTTTGATGATAAGATACTGCCCGTATATATGTGAGGGTGGAGCGTGACGGAAAGGTACGGCTCACTCCTGTGTGGTGTTCATGATGGGCCTTTGACGACAGGTACTGGCTCTGCTTGTGTGTGTATATTTGGGTATTTGGTGATACGAGTGTACACTATCTACCACCTCCTCCTTGACGACCCACGGTATGGGCACGCGGTTACGAAGAACGCGTTTGACAGCAGCGTACATAAACACGATCATCGAATTGCTCCGGGCCCGGAGGCCGCTGGAGTGCTATCTGCGTGAGAGGGGAAGTGGTATTGGAGGAAAGGCTGAGGAGATGGCTCTCAGCTTGCAGGAATTTTGGAAGGGTCGCGTTGGTGACGGACAGCAGCAACGACAGGTCGACGAACTGAGGGTGCAGCTGGCCGCGGCGACCGCTGCTGGAGCAACATCGAATGCGGTTCTGGGTGCCGTCAGGAATGAAGGGCATGCCCATAGAGCAGCCAGGAGATCCTTGGAGACGAAGGCGGTGCGCCAGGATCATTTGGTTCATATTTGGGTTGACCTGGAGAAGAGGCTGGAGCAGGCGAAAGTGGGCCTTCGCAAGGAGCGATGGGAGGTAGGCCTTCGCATTGAGCACGACGCTTTCTGGACTGTGCTGGATGGTCTACCATTCGCGGAGCGTGAAGCATTCTTCTCAAGGATGGATGCAGAGCATGCGCCGAAAGCAGCCAACGCGGCCGAGCGAGCAGGGGCGCAAGAACGCAAAGTTGGGCCCGTCTTCTTTTTCGAGGGGGTCGAGAAGGCAGCAGGAGGAGTCGGGCCCAGATACGAAGACATGATGGAAGTGGCCATGCTTCGTGATGCTGGCGTACTGCCTGCGAGAAGTTTGGAGGCGTCTCTACAGCAGCAGCACGAGGCTGAGGAGGTGGAGCTTCATGTTGCTGAGCCTGCTGCGGAAAAGTTCGCCGAGCCGCTTGCCGTGCCCGTTCAGCAGCACGACGAGGCTGCGGTGGAGGAATTTGGTGCCGGCGGGGTGCAAGGTCAACCAGGGCCTGAGGCGGAGGAGCCTGGTGGTGTTGGCGTAACGCCCCCGCCGCTTTCGTCGTTGGTGAAGCCGCAGCAGCTGCGTGGGCACGAGGGGGTATCGATGCAGCAGCAATGGGATGGGGATGGTACGGGCGGAGGAGTGCCGCGGGGGGGCTTGGGCCGGAAGGGTTCAACATGCCCGTTCGACCCAGGCAAACGGGATGGGCCTGACGGGGGGGGGTACAATGATGGACGAGAGGTAGAGCTGGTGGGAGAGGAGACCAGCAGCAGCAGCAGCAGCAGCAGCAGCAGCAGCGGCGGCGGGGCGCGATCTTTCCCATTCGATCCGGGAAAGCAGGCATGTTATATTTTCCAACTTTCTTGTTGATGGATTGAGTGGATTGGATTGTCTTGGTCTGTTGTTTTGTTTTTGTGCTCCTCTGTGCCTTGGCCGGCGTATTTGAGCAGTGACTGCTGTAGTTGTGGTGAGCTTGTAGCCTGGTATGGTGGATCGCAGCTATGTGTGTGGTTGGATGGGAACTGGGTAGGAGAGCGGACGTTCCCGTTCGACTCAGGCAAGTCAACAATTGGCTGGTATGTGTGCCCGAGGACTGCTGTAGTTGTGTGATTGTACCCTCGGGTATGATGGAGCACAACTATATTGTGTGTCTTGCTGTTGGAATCACGGGGGGGGGTTGTGATGCCATGGTTCTACAAAGTGCACTGCTGTGTGGAATCAGTTTGTGATGGACTGATTTTACAGCAAGCAGCAATGCATGATAGTTTGTGACGGCTTGATTCTACAGCAGCAGTGCATGATTTGTTAGACTGCTGCTGCGTACTGGTATACCGTATTATATATATACGTGGATGCATGATACCCGTACAGCTGTGTGTTGCTTGAAGCATAACAGGGGGTGGGTTGCCAGCTTGATTCTACAGCAGTACATGATATTGATGTGTGAAAATCAGTGCTGATGCGTTGTAATGGTACCAGGTACAAGTTATTTTGTCGTATTATAGTTTCGGATGGAAGGATGTGTTGAAGAATTACGGCTGATTTTGGCATGATTCTGCAATGCCTGATATTAATGTGCTGGAAAATCACTTGATTTTACAGCGCATTATATACAATGTGGGGAAATTACTGCTAATTTTGCTCCAATGCATGGTCAATGTGTTGAAGAATTACTGCTGATTTAAGCTTGATTCTACAGCAGTACCTGGTACATGATATTGATGTGTGAAAACCAATGCTGATTTCCTCACCAGGCCCTTGCACACGGAATGTTTTGTCACTATTGTTGTACTGGGAAGAACCACGAGGGGGGGTATGATGGCATGATTCTACCCACAGACATAGTGCGTAATGATGTGTTTCGTTATCTAACGATTTGACTTGGTTCCTGGCGCTGAAAGTAACCACCCGATGCACCCTTTGCTCAACGAGTCAAAATGCACCCTAACTCTGCGGATTTATGAGATGTAGTCCATGCCGCGGTGACGTTGAGCCGCGGCGGAAGACAAGCGTCAAGCTCGTGGGGTAGGGAGCAGGAGACGGGGGTTGAGCGCGTGGGGTTGGGGTCGCTTAGTATCATAGCAATGACCCACAGTAGATTAAATGTTTTTGGATCGTTTTGTTTCAGTAGGAATTGACGAGCCGAAATATTTATGACGCTTGGATTGTAAAATGTTTGCATTGGATATACGAGTATAGTGAGATGTACCTGGTATACTCGTATCTGATATTTGGCATTCTGAATTACGTACTACGACCTCTGAAGTACGATGTCAGAATACTATAAATAACAGTATCAACAGCTGTATATTGTCAGTTATGGCAGTCCATTTATCATGACCTGGGGTATGATTGAGAGACGATGCTTTACCTGGTATATCGAGGGCCTAAATGCTTGTTTTGGTAAGAGAATAATTGAATTAGAACGCTGGATCGAGAAGACTTGTACGTGAGTGCACGCATACAACGACAACGACGTTATGTTTGTTTCGTTGTCTACGGTGCTTGTTTACCATTGACCGCTGATGTTTCTGGTTTGTGCGTTTGGATTTGAATTTGGTTTTGATTTTATGGTTGAGGGATTTTAGAGTCACAATGATATCGCAGCATTTTACTGTCAACCATGCGATGGATGTTTTGTCGTCTACCGAGCAGGGGGGAGATAGTAGCTGTACTCGGTAACACGACGAAGACTTTCCATCGCAGATAGTCGAGTCCAGTTGGGGTTTTATCATACGTGGATGCGGATGCACGCAAGGCTACTGACCGGACGTCTGTCTCTGGTGGAGCAGATATGCGCGCTGGTGTCTGTGTATGGTTTGATTATAGGACGATGATGTCTGAAGCATGTGTCTAACGGGTAGTTTGAGATTAACACGTACGGTCGGCAGAGCAGCATGCCGACTTTCTCATCAAACCGTTGCACGCTGGGACGTTTCGCTTTGACCATGACTCTGTGGAGAACTTGTTGTGATTTAATCCACTGGTTTGTTTGTTTGTTTGTTTGTTTTTCCGGGGGTTTTGGGGCATTTGGTTTTGGGGATAATAGTAGGAGTTTTCGATGTGAATGGGATGTTTTTGGAAAGTATTGAAGAATTAACGTGCAACTTCATGAGTTCTTAAGGAAATGGAGAAAGTGTTGGGAGGTACCCATACGTTGAATAAGGTTAATACGCCAATAGAGTATGCCGATGGTCTTGATGAATCGTTCCGTACGCTTTGGCTATTGGTTAACTGCGCACAACGTACAGGGGAACCAATTACTGATACCTATAGTACTTTTGGATTCAGATGCGGATTGTTGTCTTCTTGTATACTTCCGAGGGGAGTGTCAGCAGGGGGGCTGCTATGATTTGATTTGAGGGGTTCTATATCAGAGATGTTCTGTTGTTGTGCTCCTACAGAGTACACAACAGGGGGGCCGATGTTATCGGACGGTACGGTATTTATGTGAAGACGGTGTTATTGATTTTGTTTGAAGGTTTTACCAGCATACTCACTCACGTTTGTTGGATTTTCCCCTTCCTGTAGTTACTACTGTCTCGCTATAGTTTAGGAAATATATACTGGAATCGAGATTGAGAGATTTGGTATCGGGATTGCCGTTTTACGGGATTGCCGTTTTACCTTGGCAATGATGAAGGATGGAATTTGGGGTTGCCGTTTTACCTTGGCGATTATTTATTATGGAATTTGGGACTTGTCGTTTTACCTGGCAATTGGTGATAAGTTATTCGGGACCTATCGTATCGCGCACCGAATAGGGGGGCTGTTTGCGGTATGCGGTGGCTTGATACTGGTTTCCCGTATATGGGGGTTTCATATATTGGTCTACGGTGATTGGGGTTTATATGATGTGGCGAGGCATTATGATCTGAGGTGATGGATGCCTCGCGTGAAGCTGTTCCTCCTGGGAACAGTCGCTGATGTGAAGATACGACCCGGGCTTTGATGATAAGATACTGCCCATATATATGTGAGGGTGGAGCGTGACGGAAAGGTACGGCTCACTCCTGTGTGGTGTTCATGATGGGCCTTTGACGACAGGTACTGGCTCTGCTTGTGTGTGTATATTTGGGTATTTGGTGATAAGAGTATACATTGTCTACCACCTCCTCCTTGACGACCCACGGCATGGGCACGCGGTTACGAATAACGCGTTTGACAGCAGCGTACATAAACAGTCTACAGACAACTAGTTGCACAATTGTTTCAAACAGTCGTAGTAGTTGTCTAAAGACAACTACAGTGGGGGCCCGGATTTAAGAAATATGGTGTTAAGAAACGGAGGCTGGGATTGTGAGAAAAAAATAAGAAATTTCCTGTAAGAAAGACAGCTCAAACCGGGCAACGAAATAAGAAAAATGCTACATAAGAAACAGCAGTGATTGTCGTTCCGTCTAATTTAAGAAACGAGGTCGCTCCGGAGCGTAGTACGGAATAAGAAACGCCAAACGTTAAAACCTTCCAGCCGTGCTACGAGTACCGTACAGAAAACTGAACCAAGTAATAAAGTCTCATCACAGCCGACATTCTTGTTTTTTCTTCATTTGTTTTTTTCCCCCAACAGTTTTTTGTTTGACAGTTTCATCACAAGTCACAAATGAAATGTCCCCTGATGGAAAAACAAAAAAGAGTTGCTGGGTGATTGTGATTGGGACTGGGTTGGTTCGGAGGGTTGATAACACGTGCCAGTTAGAGCACACCAGAGGTCTAGGTGTGGGTATGACTACCGCGTCATGCTCCATGCTGCTGAGGACCAACGCCTAAACGGGTAGGGTGGATCGTAAATGATCCGAGTCTGGCGGGAAGGCTTCTTGGCCTGGGTTTTTGTTAGTGGATGAGCTGCGGCAAGTTCCACACTACCCGGAGAGTTTACTCTTCGGGTGGCTATCCCCACCGCACCGGGCCCCTTCGGGGGTCAGGTCGGGTCAACATGCTCAAGTTCCCGAAGGTCGTAGACAGCAAGGGCTGATACTTCCGAGGGAGCATGGAGTGAATTGGCACACGACACGAAGTGAGACGTGGAAGTGTGGAGGGCGTAAGCTTTATTTTGACCCATCCGCCGGAGGATAAAAAAAAAATAAAAAAAAATGGAAGCACGAACAATTTCAAGTTTCCGTTGGAGTCGTACAACACGGATGAGGGCTCCGCTGTTGGGGCGTGGGTGGAGGTAGGGCAACCGGAGGGGGTGAGGAGGTCGGGGCGGGCGCTGACTCCGAATGTCCGCAACGCGGAGCTTGCAGCTTAGGTGGGGGCGAGCTGATCCGCCTAGTGTTAGAATATACTTGGAATACGTAGAGTGTATGACAAGCTTCATTGAGGGTCAGGTTTGTTGATTGGGGAGGTCAAGAGAGTACCCTCATATCCAAGGTATTACAGTGTGGTAGTACCGCACTCGTCAGTTGCGGCTGACTTGTACAATGTCAACATGATACGTGGTTCTCGCGGCATATATGAATAAGAAATAAGAAA
>MEHQ01000673.1:24243-43073 GCA_008828725.1 Saccharina japonica
GACGCTCGTCCTGTGTCAATGCAGTAGAGCCGCTTGGTAGAGCTAGACGTCGCAACCAGGGAAGGGGTAGACAAACCACGCCACAATCGCAGGGAAGCCAGACGAACAACTGAGCAAGGATATCCGCCTACGAACTCTGTACTCGTGGATATCCGGTAGGTACGTTACACAAAGAAATGCGGCGCAACCTGAAATAACGCGGTGGAACCTAAACCAATCAGCTTCAACATATATAGATAATCTGTACAAGCGTAACATTCCAACACACCCGCCAAGCACACTGTTGCCGTATTGTCCAGAATAACCTTGTACCTGATACCTGGAAGGTTTTGCCTATGATACGATACGCATTGACTCCGCAGTGTTCCTATCCGCTACGAGTATAAGATGACATTGTCGTACTGATGAGCAACTCTGTATGCTACATGCTACTGCTGTGGCGCCGCAGCAAGTGCTAACATCGAGCTGGACATTCGCTACAGAACATTGATAATGACAAGAAACGGATTTCATCCATTTCTTAACACTCCCCCTCAATGGATGTCGAGTCTCAAATACAGCTGCAATGCCTCAAATCAATGCCCTTGTTACCTAAACCCTCCACCGTGGGGTTAGACCCAGCTTATGGCTCCTGCAACAAAACCTCGTTGTAACTGATGTCTTCTTTCACTGGTGAGTTTGACAATGCAAAGTAATGCATGTGTATACAACAAAGTCACTCTGAATCAAGAAAAAACATCGATCGAAACGCATTAAGGGCCATATCGATCGAAACGCATTAAAGGCCCATTCAAGCTACTCGTTCGGATAACTGCCTTTCAGAAGGCGAACGGAATGGTTGAAAGTATGTCGTGTGCAACACTGACTCTCGAACAACTCCCCCATTCGCGCGAACGTAGCAAGAAAAATAAACAATATACAATAAAAATAAATATATAAAATAAACCAGGGTTACCTACTTCAGACCTTGAACTAGTTGACCACCTCGAGGAGGTAGCGGTGCCTATGCTTGCTGAGATACTTAGTGCCGATGTCAGCGAGTTCGTCTCCAGTCTTCACGTAGTAGTGGATGGAGATTATTCCCTACTTGACCAGCTCCTGGATGAAAAAATACCGCAGGGCCACGTGCTTGACTCTCGAGCTGTAAGTTCGGATCCCGGCCACGTGCAGAGCCGAGGTGTTGTCGATGTACAGTGGTACGCAGTCGAAGCGCGTGCCGAACCCCAGCTTCTTCATCATGTTTGAACAAAACATCGCCTTCTTCATCGCTAGTGCTGCGGCCGCGAGCTCTGCCTCCATAATGGGCTGCGCCGTCAGCCCTTGCATCCCCACCTTGAAGCTCACAGGGGCATTTGAAAAGAAAACAACGTATGAAGACATCGACTTGCGGTTATCCGGATTGTTGCCCCAGTTTGCATCGGAAACAAAAAGCTGCCAACTTGAAACCCTCTCGCTTTTAGGTGATGGAGAAATCCGCCGTCACGGCCAGGTAGCGAAGTAGGTGTTTTGCCGCCGCCATATGAGCTTTGGAAGGTTTGGAAATCACCCTCGCTAATTGGTTGACGGCGTACAAAATGTCATAGCGAGTCACCTGCCCGAGGTACATTACACTGCCCTTGATGGCCTCGAAACGCTGTTTCTCCTCCTTATTTAAAAGCTTCTCGTCCGGCTGGTCCAGTGAAAGCTCTTTTCTCACGCCAGGTGTGTACGTAGGATTGCAACTTGCCATGGACTTAATGTATTTGTCCCGGGTAATGGTCACCGTCCCCTTGTCGCGATCACGTATGACGCCCATTCCGAGCACGAGTGACACGTCTCCCATGTCCGTCATTGAGAAACGGCTCATCAGCTTCTGCATGATCCGCCTGAGTACCGTCAGGTCTTTTCCAAGCAGTAGAACATCGTCGACGTACAGGGTTAGGATGATGATGTCGCCGCCCTGCGAGTAGGTGAAGACACACGGGTCCGACTTGAGGCGTTTGAAGTTGATTTCCACCAGATGTCCGTCGATTGTGTTCCACCAGTTGGTTGGGCTCTGGCGAAGGCCGTACAGGCTGTTAAGAAATCTCATCACCATTGGAACTCTGTTTTCGTCGAACTCTTCGTATCCGGGTGCCATCTTGACATATACTTCTTCCGTGATATCCGCATTCAGAAATGCGGTGCTGTAATCTAGCTGCCCGTACTTCAGATTGTACTCCGCCGCTATCGCTAGCACCATGCGGATGCTCTGAAGGCTGCAAACGGGGGCAAACGTACCGCTGCAATCAACACCAGGTAACTGACCCCACCCAAATACAATAACGCGTCCCTAGTGTGAGTTGTCGGCCTTGACTTCATAGACCCATCGACTGCCGATATTCTTGTGTTTTGCGGGGACAGCAGTCATCGGCAAGAGGGTGTAGACATTGCTATTTTTGAGACTTTCCACTTCCTTGTCTGAGGCCGCCTTCCACTGCGCCTTGGCCGGTAGAGTCATGGCTTCTTTGAAAGTGTTCAGGATTATTTCCGCATTCTCCCCCGCCGAACAGTTTCGAACGTTGATCGCGGCATAGGCGTACTCCACGGCTGATTCTTCTGCGTATGTCTCGTGCGCAATATCTGGCAGGGTCATCCTGGTGTAGGACTTCAGTCCTCGAAGCTCGGACAGCGCAGACCTGGTGACAATTGTTGCTAGATCGGCAGAATTTGAACTGTTGTTGGTGTTACGCTTCACAAAGGATTTTGCTGCAGTACCAGCACGCGTAACCGCAGGCATCACCTCCAGCCGCGAATGGCCCCTCTGTTGGAGCGGCGATGATGCAGCCGGCGATGACGCCAGGGAGGCTCCACCAGGTGACACTGGTTGCTCCAGCTGTTCGAAAACGCCCCCCTGCGGAGCTCCCTCTGGCGATGCTGCACTTTGTGCACTGCCTCCTTCCAGGACGCTCTTCAGCGGCGCTCCCCCGGACACAAAACCCTCGTACGGTGATATTACGGCTCCTTCGTCCAGTATGTCCCTCCGGGTGATGTCGCTGATTCGGTCCAAGAGTTCGGCCACCGGTGGGTTCACTGAGAGCCCATCTGCGGCGATAGGACCAGCCGTGAGAGCCGATCCTTTCTCCGTGCGGGTAATTCCCTTGAACATTTTCGGCTGCCCATTGGTGTTCGTCGAGACCATGCGGGCATAAAGGGAGCCCCCGAGTATAAGCCACATATAGTGAAATATGGCCACTATCACTAGAGCACGGGTGATCGCAGTCAAAACCCCGAGGATGCGGCCTCGAAACTGCATCGGCAGTTTCTGGACTGGTCCTTCCTTGATCATGAAAGCCGATCCGTTAGTTTCTTCTCCGCCGATACCGCCGATACCGCCGATATATCCAAACCGCCCGTTAGTGTCGACTAATTCGTCCGTTGGCCCGAAAGGCCAGAAAGCCTCCTCCTCCACCGGCGCTTTCACCGCGGAAAATGAGATCGGGTGGTTGGGGTCACAAGGATCGACATAATTCGCGCTCCCGTTGTTTGCACTGTTGTTGCGCTGCTGATGCAGCATACGACAATCTGCGTCGCTGTGTGTTGTGGACTTATGGAAAGAACACCACTGTTTTCCATTGCCTCCTCTCCTCGCGTTTCTGGGTGGTTCTTTTGCGTGGCTAGGCGCGTGCTTTAATCGTTGAGTTTGTTGGCCCCATTGATTTCGCCCACGCCGGTGCTCCTTGTCCTTCAGGACGGCGCAGTCTTGTATGGTGTGTCCGACTCGTTTGCAGTAGGCGCACTGCACGTCCCTATCGTTGTGTCCTGCCACCTGCATGGCGATGCCGCGACCTGCGACCGGCTTGACGCTGGAAGGGCGTGAAAGGTGGTCGACGTACATGGTGTGTACCATGTGCCGGATGTCTTCTAAACCAAAATCCCGCCTCTCGTAGCTGGCGGTTAGTACTCTCTCGTATTCAATGGGAAGAGCACGTAATACAATGTCCTCGTACCTCTCGTCGTGGACCGTCTGGCCCATTTCCTGGAGTCGGTCACGGCATTCGTCTAGGGCGAAGAAGAAGTCGTCCGGATCTTGCCCGGACTCCATCTTGATGTTGACGAGCTTCTCATGGCACGCTCTTCTGGCCTCCTTAGTGTGGCCGTTGTACTTTTCAGTGAGAGCTTTCCACGCCGCCTGTCCGTGCCCCGCTCCATCTTCCGGCCGCTTGCCCTCAAACCTTTTAATAGTGTTGTTGGCAGAGCCGGATGTGGTGAGGAGTAGCACACACCAGAGGTCTTGGTTTGCTTGAATCCATGTCCGCTCAGCAGTGACATTAAGCGACGATGTGTTGGCGCTGCCCAGTATAGATGACGACTGGAGCTTGCCTTGAAACACTTCGAAGACGGGTTTGCTGTAGAGCGCAAGACAGACGCGAAGCTTGGTCTTGTATTCGTAGAAAGCATCCTTGTTCCTGCCGGCGAAGACCGGGCAGTTCTTGATAACTGCCTGAGTGTTGTTGGACGCCACGCCCTCCATGGCGAATACTCGTACTTAGTGCTAAAGACGGATTTGTTCCTCCTTCGGCGATATATAGATACCAATATATAATATGGTAAAACGCGAACCCGAGTCTCGGTCGAGGTGTTGAAAAACCCACGTGCTCGAGCTTGTGTCGGGTTGCTATAATCACGCTGGACTGCTGTGTGTAACAGTGCCGATCACGCTGAACTGCTGTGTGTAACAGTGATAATCACGCTGAACTGCTGTGTGTAGCAGTGTCAGTGTTAAAAAGAAGCGCTCCTGAGCATGCGCCAAGAGGTTGAATTTACGGAAACCGAGCTGGGTCGGGCCGCTGATAAAATAATCAAACGAAACTCACGCTGAACTGTTGTGAGTGAAATCCTTAGCTTCTGCTGTAAGGCTCCGGGTCCACGAAGGCCCCCGATGCGCGCACCACGCTTGAACTGAGGCTCATAAAACCTGTTAAAGATACCACCAGATGGTACTTCGCAGTAGGCTGCAAAGGCTGGTGCTGGTAGTCGTTAGACTGACCGAGCAGACACGCTGTGTTAAGGATGTGAGAAGTTGATAACGCTTACCAGAAGGTTCGCTTCACTCCACTTCATATAAATTAAGTTGATGATACCAGCGATGACGCTCGTCCTGTGTCAATGCAGTAGAGCCGCTTGGTAGAGCTAGACGTCGCAACCAGGGAAGGGGTAGACAAACCACGCCACAATCGCAGGGAAGCCAGACGAACAACTGAGCTAGGATATCCGCCTACGAACTCTGTACTCGTGGATATCCGGTAGGTACGTTACACAAAGAAATGCGGCGCAACCTGAAATAACGCGGTGGAACCTAAACCAATCAGCTTCAACATATATAGATAATCTGTACAAGCGTAACATTCCAACACACCCGCCAAGCACACTGTTGCCGTATTGTCCAGAATAACCTTGTACCTGATACCTGGAAGGTTTTGCCTATGATGCGATACGCATTGACTCCGCAGTGTTCCTATCCGCTACGAGTATAAGATGACATTGTCGTACTGATGAGCAACTCTGTATGCTACATGCTACTGCTGTGGCGCCGCAGCAAGTACTAACATCGAGCTGGACATTCGCTACAGAACATTGATAATGACAAGAAACGGATGTCATCCATTTCTTAACATTATCAACCCTCCGAACCAACCCAGTCCCAATCTCACAAGCACCCCACGTTTAACGAGCGACTGATGTAGGGCTCTTTTTTGTTTTTCCACCAGGGGACATTTCATTTGTGACTTGTGATGAAACTGTCAAACAAAAAACTGTTGGGGGAAAAAAACAAATGAAGATAAAACAAGAATGTCGGCTGTGATGAGACTTTAATACTTGGTTCACTTTTCTGTACGGTATTCGTACCACGGCTGGAAGGTTTTAACGTTTGGCGTATCTTATTCCGTACCACGCTCCGGAGCGACCTCGTTTCTTAAATGAGATGGAACGACAATCACTGCTGTTTCTTATGTGGCACTTTTCTTATTTCGTTGCCCGGTTTGAGCTGTCTTACTTACAGGCAATTTCTTATTTTTTCTCACAATCCCAGCCTCCGTTTCTTAACACCATAGTTCTTAAATCCGGGCCCCCACTGTAATTAGTTGTAGTTGTACAGGGTGCGGAAAAATCTTTGAGCCGTGACTACTGGTGATTATGTTTCTACTGCTGTATAGTTTTGAGGATCCAGAAATATGTGCATGAAAAATAAGGACCATCTATTACGTATGGCGTATGGCTTCTCATTTTTAAAACTGGTCCTGTAGATTATTGGTTTGTGTTGTTTGCGTCAAACGACGCAAAGCCAGCGGCCGCCGCATCACCGCGGGCGTGGTCTCGGCATCCAAGTACGGCTGGATTTTCGCCGCGGACGTCGAATCGCCATCGCTGGTGCTGCCGACACCGCAGCTGCTGCTGCTACTGAGACGTCGAATCGCCATCGCTGCTGCCGTGTTTGCCGTGGCTGCTGTTGTTATCGCTTCCATGCGAGGGAGAAGCGATAGCTTTTACACAACAAGCATCATAGCCCGTAGGTACAGCACGCCGTACGTGTGATGCTTTGGCGTGGGTGGCAGATATACTCGGCAGATGGGCGGTAGTACTGCTACTGTAGTGATAGTACACAAATTCAAGTAACTCTCACAGTTCCTGGAGGCCGGAGAGACCGCCAGGAACTGAGCTCATTTCCTGGAGGTTTTGCAGACTTTTGCCCCCTCCAGGAACTGAGACCAAAAATAACGATGATTTCCTGGCCCATAATGTTAGATGGTTCTGATTTTTGGGTTTCGGATCGTGAAAACTACAGAAATCACGGCTAAAACAAATCCCATAATAATAGTTGGTCTCATCAGCCAATAAAAATGAAAGCAATCCAAACAAAGGAGAACGGGGAAAAGGAAAGAGAAAGACAAGTGAAAAAGGAATGGAAGGGAAAAGGAAAGTGCAAGGACGAACGAACATATAATATAAATGTATTTAAAAATGTACAGGCAGTAGTAGTGATTTCGGATTTCGTAATTTCGTGCTTTCGCTGGTCGGCGAGTTTTTTTTGCCGTAAAGCACGGTGATTGGCCGACGCAATTACCGGAAGCCCCAGATCCCCTAATAGCACAACAAGACATACATTTCTATAGGAAACCCTGCATTTTGCGTTCCCTGTGGGCGCCATAATTTGGACTCCGACCTTGCGCTGTGGCCCTGCGAGCTGCTGCTACAATGGTGCTGTCCACGTGGATAGCCAAGAAGTCGAAGAACAAAGAAAGGTGTTTCCGCGAGAAATCCGACCCTTTCATCAACATCGCCCCTGACCAAGGAGGCGCTCACAGGAATGGGCCGAATAATATGATATAAAATCAGATGAATTAATTAGTAAGAAAAAATAAATAAAATGGGTTTTGCACATTATATTATGTGCACGTTGATCGTACCCGGGGATGGATGTTTTTAAACGTTCCCCCTGTTTTGCCGAAATACGCTTAAAAGAAGACTAAGTCCAAATAAATGTTGCTTTTTGCCGTGATACGCGAAGAAGAAAGCACCACCAAGTATCTCAACCCGAAAAATCCTACATCACCTGTATACTTAAAACATAAAAAAAACACACAGCTAAGCTGTGAGATCAGGTGATATCGAGGATTTCGTCGAAACTCATATTTGCGCGTATGTGTGTGTGTATGTATGTGGTTGAAACTTCAAACAGCTCGTTCTCGGTGACATCACCCCGGCACTGCATGCTTGCACATGCATGCAGTCTCGGCCCGACACACCACCACCTCATCACCGCACACGACCCCCCGCGCCCACACAATTTCGTCAAACAGACATTTTTTTTATCGGCCGCACCACCACAAGACCGCCAACAACCACTCGACGTCGCTCGAACGAGTCTCTCCCAAGTCGCACGACGTGCTCCCGCCGGTGATCAGTAAGAGACAGCCGATTTCTTACACGCCCACGGTCGTCGATCGGGTGAGTGAGTGAGTGAGTGAGCTGACGCCCTGTAGTGTATAGTTTTTATAGGTAGGTATGTTTGTATACATACGAAGTATACCTGGTACCAGGAGGTATACAATACCGTACCTCGTACATAACCGATATAGATAATTGTTCGCTGCCACGACAAAAGCCCAATAAATAAGGCCTGAACGATATGTTTTTTTGTACAAATCGATGCAGAGATATTAACGGAGAACAGGCGCATGATACAGCGCACGTAGAGAGGCGGGGGCCTGTGCTCTCGTACCTATAGGTCATCACCCCTATCGTGTGACAGAGTTTGAAGTGCCGTGCACAAACTGCAGTACCGATGCATCCGGGAAATAATTAATTTTGTACTGCCTGGAGGTATTTTCCGTTTTCTTCCCTTACATTTGTTTGTTACGAAGCGTTACAACTTTTACTTTCCAGCTTTCTACTCATCCTGTAGGAGGTTTTGACCACAGCGATTTTCTGGACAAAAGCCGTGATGAGTCACAGAGGTGTCGTCCCTTCTCCCCCCCCCCCCCCCCCCCCCCCCCCCCCCCCCGGTACGCGCCTTCAATCATATCGCGCATAGGGTGCATACACATACAGCATTCCCACACTGCTCGTCGGCTTTCATCGATTTTTGCTAACTCTCACGCTCTCGCGCTTTCCGATATATGTACGAGTAGTCAATGTTTATCACCAAAAGAAAGAGTCACTCGTACATACTCGTATTATATGTATCATACGAAGAGTGTGTTTTGTGCGCTCGGTGAGGCTTGAACCTCCGAAATCGACATGTTTAGTGGGCACGAGAACAACGCACTAAGCCACCGGAGACGCCGGTTTCTACTTGCACCATGTTCTCCAACAAATAAATGGAGTATGGCGGATAAATCTTGGCGGGAAGTAGAGACAGAAGGATGTTAGACTTTCTTTGCGCATAGATAGGTTTCCTTGGTTTCCGAGGTTTTCTGCTTTTTTCGGGGATGTTTTGAGTGATCAACGTTGAAGCTCATGCTGCACATTGTCGGATGGCAAAGACAATAATGATTAGAAGGGTGTTAGACTGTACGCATAGGTTTCCTTGGTTTCCGTGGTTTTCTCCTTTTGGGAATTTTATGAGTGATCAAAGCTGAAGATCATGCTGCACATTGTCGGATGGCAAAGATAATAATAAGTAATAATTAATGATGAGAACTACTGTATCTGGTTTTCTTCATATTATTACCGGTATATACCAGGTATGTATATACCACCAAAAAAGGGTTCACAGCAGTTTACATCTATCTATCTGTGTTTTGGCAGAAAGGTGTGGCCCGGTCTGAGTGATTCGGTCTTGCTGCATCAGAGTATCGAGCGGTGCACTCGATTCTATTCACAACTCATCGGAACTCTAATCTAAATAAGACGCTATCAGGAGGTATATGCGAAGACGGGGAAGCCGGATCAAAAGCTTGTCCCTGAACGCATAATAAGGGAGATGAGAAGGCCCGGGCTCAACAAAAATGATCATGAACAATGCATATTGTTTGTCTTTGCCTGTCTATGATCTTGAACGCGCGTGCGACTATAGATATCTAGCTCTCCCCGTTTTGGTTGATTGACTTTGTTTCTAGTTCTTTGGTCTTGGGCCCTGGTTCTTGGTTTTTGGTTTACTGCTGTGGTGGTGTCTGTTTTTGTCGCCACTTTCCTCTTTCTGGTGCCCCTTTTCTCCTTTTCTGTGCCCTTTGGCTTCCTTTTTTATCCCCCCCCCCCCCCCCTGTTTTGCTTTCTTCTCCTTTTTCTCTACTCTTGCTCTTTACTGTTTCCTTCTCTTGGGTTGATTGCATGTTCTCTTGGTTGGTTGAGGTGTACGATGTGCCACAGCAGCAGCAGCAGCAGTTATTATTGTTATGTTGTATATAATATGTCGTACGGTGTTGTACTTGTATTATGTGTTTTGTGTATTATTTCTTCCCTGACTGAGGTGTTCTTTTCTCTTCCACTCCTTCTAGAGCATTTTCGGGGCCTGTCCTCCTGTGTTTCCACGGACCTATTTTTTCCGTGATCAGTTACGACTACTTTTTTATTAGTATGTAAGAACACAATTAATTGAAGAACAGAGCAATAACAACAACTACACATCGCCCTCTTTGCCCCCGCCGCCCTACGTACTCGTACATATTAATATGAATATCATACCACCTACGTACTGTTTTATTATTAATAATAGTTCATACTTACGTATATTTCAGTCCGTATCATGTACTTATCGCCGTGAATTTTCATTGAAATTATGTATCCCGCACTCTGTGGAATAAAGCGAGATTCGAAATTCTCCCATATTTTGAAACTTTTCGAGAGCGGAACGTGTTTTTTTTTATATATACGCGTATATATAATACAGCAGTACGTAGTTCGGCATGATGAAACTTGGACTTCCAAAAAAAACAAAAACAAAAACATGACGAGAGTCCTCGTCGTGCTCGCGATACCAAACACAAACAAACACACACCACACGCCTGTCGCACATTGAGGGGCCGATGTTTGGATTTGGCACACGAGACACCGTTCGAAGTGGCGGGTGTTGTTGTGGTTGGAGGGGGAGAGGGGTGGTTCGCGCGATTTGAGCATTTATTTGGCCGCTGTGGCGGGAGGTTGTGGGGATGCCTTCACCACAACACGCTGTTATATAGGGCTATATACTGGGAGGCTCGACCGTATATTGTGGACCTGAGACTTTTTAATGTTATACATCGATGCTAACCCAGGCTGTGTGCTGTGTGTCATCTGGCCGCCAGCAAAGCGAGAACCCGTCGTCGTCGCTTAAGGAGCCCCTTCAGACAAACAATATGAGAGCAAATATAAAAATAATCCGTTTTTTTTTCAGTTGCAATACTATTTCTGGTATAATTTCCACGTTTTCATGACTCCCTACGGAAAACGACATGTTTCCAGTTCTAATGCTCAGAATTGCGACCGATGAGTAGTTTTGAAGAGCCTAGGTCACGGTATTTAACATTCGTGTCTCAGGAGGCGTATCGATCAGACGCCTTGTTCATCCCGAAAAGTGCCTCTTACTCGAAAACGACTCGCCATACCCCTGGTACCCCAAGACGAATTTTAAAAATGGCAGTTTCTCCGGCTGCTGATACTGCTTAACTCAGATTTTCGACGAGGACGCCGAGCACTATTAATAGTATACATAGGTGAACCTACCTGGGCCTCTAGTTCGGCCGTCCGTAGCATCCTACGTGGCCACAGCAGAGTTTCGATACCAAACAGGAGCTCCGAATCGATCAAAATCTTGCTGCGGAGCACTTTCGTTTCGTGATGCAAACACAGCAATGCTTGCCCTCCCTTGCAGATCCAAGAGAGCCCCAATACCTCCTAGAGACTATAACGAACAAGCGTATACGTTGGTCGGTCGCAGATCTGAGCAATAGAACTGGAGCTATGCGGTTTTCCGTAAGGAGTACTGATAAGGTAATATTGTACCAGAAATAGTATTGTTGCTGTAAAAAAACGAAATATCGTATACGATGTTTCAAGTGTGAGGGTATTACCTGCTGAGCTATAGAGGTAAAAGATCGACCAATTACCCAGCCCAGGGTAATCCTTATAACACTCTCCCCCCCTCTGAACGGCGGGATATTTGGGACGTCGGTACCGTATACGGCCGTACGTTGACCTACCCGCTTCGTTTCAATACCTGGGGAACCAGGGAGACGTGTTTTTAGGGACGCATGCGCAAGCGTTTCTATAAAAGAAACGTTCGAAGGGAGCTTCAAACCCGTGTTCTCGACGACGTCAAATGTGAGGGTATTACCTGCTGAGCTATAGGGGTAAAAGATCGATCAATTACCCAGCCCAGGGTAATCCTTGTAACACAAGACTCAAGTACTGTTTTTTTCTCATGACCGAAAGGGCCCCTTAAACATCAGCACGACGAGCTGATAGACGACCCAAACCCCAATATACCATACAGGAGGAGGAGGAGGCGGGGTGATTTTGGTAAAAAAGCAACATATATATGACCGCCTTATTATTGAGGGAAGCCGCCTTGTTCATTCCGGGTTATGAGCGCAATTCCCCACACAGTAGTCGCGTCAAGCGAGTTTGGCCGCCTTATATCGGGATACCGCCTTATCCACACATACCGCCTTATTGAGATACTTCTATACTACTACTGACTACTGCGCTATTTTTTTATATATATATATTTTTCCATCCCATTTATTATCTTCGCACTTCTTCTGTCTTTCTTCCTCCCTAGTCGTAACTCAGATCCGGGGTCTCAAAGTAGGCTCCTCTCCCTTCCCCCCCACTACGGTTCTTGCCTTGATTTTTATCGCGCAGAGGCCTTCCCAACGCTCGTCGATTTTCATCGAAGTTTGCCAACTCACGCTCTCGCGCTTTCCGCTAGTAGTCAAGATTTTTTTTGCGAGAAAAAGTCCCTATGAGCATGCACTCGGGGGGGCTCGAACTCGCGACCTTGACGCTAACAAGCTTCGTGGTTACCTGCTAGCCCACCGGGGCGACCGGCTTACGTAGCACGCACTCGTCCGAGTGGCTGGTTGATACTGGTCAGGCATTGATTTTCATAGGTAGCATGTATGTCTTGAGCATGCTATTAACATAGTGTGTCCATCTATCTGTCTGCGGCTGGTTATTATGGCGTCGGTGTTGCTGTTGCGCAAAACACACCTACATACGTACACGCACCAATAATACCCGTATGTCAGCATTACTATGCAAAGCCCATCACCCTTGCCTACTTCGGAAACAGCTCCAAAAACTCCTCATTCAACCGACTTGATAGCTCCGCCCCGGGTCGTTCACTCTATACAACAGCGACAAGGGGGGCGGGGGCGTTTGCTGCTATACTACAGTTAGTACTGCTGCTGTGTGTGGCCGGGCGGGTGGGTTTTAGTTCAACAATGGGGCGTTTATATTACTCCGGAATATACTATTTTTCGCTAAAAACAGCACCCACCCGCGAGCGTTCACTCAGCACGAAGCGTTTACATTATTAGAAGTATTACCTACTGTAATTACGAGAGCTATAGTTCGAATAATAATATGAATATCTTCGTATCACAGAATGTGATAAGAGAAATGGTACGACGCACATACGCACGACGAGTGAAATGTACCGGTACAGCAGTATACGTACCTGGTAGCGATTAACAGTGAATACCAAATAAATGTATGTGTACGTTTGAACCAAGCGCAACAACATCAGTTACGCACGTACGCAATGCAGTTATGAATAGGGGCATTAGCCAAAACTAGGTATGCCTACGTACGCACTTTGAGCCATTTATAGCTACACTTTTTTTTTTTTTTTTTTTTTCCATCCCATTCATTATCTTCGCACTTCCGTCTTTCTCCCTCCCTAGTCGTAACTCAGATCCGGGGTCACAAAGT
Source organism: Saccharina japonica (assembly GCA_008828725.1). NCBI lineage: Eukaryota > Phaeophyceae > Laminariales > Laminariaceae > Saccharina > Saccharina japonica. Next base: position 37,619 of record MEHQ01000673.1, read on the forward strand.
AGGCTCCTCTCCCTCCTCCCCCACTACGGTTCTTGCCTTGATTTTTTATCGCGCAGAGGGTTCAGCATTCCCAACGCTCGTCGATTTTCATCGAATTTTGCTAACTCACGCTCTCGCGCTTTCAGCTATTAATAGTCAGGATTTTTTGCGAGAAAAAGTCCCTACGGGCATGCACACGGGGGGGCTCGAACTCGTGACCTTGACGCTAACAAGTTGCTAGCCCACCGGGGCGACTGCGTATTTATAGCTACACTGCGTGATGTACACCGGAAACGGCTTCCTGGCCCGCCTGACATTGGGCCTGCGCTCCATTGTACCTACAAATGGCTCAAAGTGCGTAGTAGGTACACCTATTCTCGGCTACTCATTTTACGAATCACCTATTTTTGGCTTCAAATATACCTATAAATGGCTCGAACAATCATTTTTTGGCAACTGAAATATAGACAGACCGCCACACCAGATGCCGGGACTGTCAACCAGCCGACCGTACCACCCACGTTTGCTATGGACTGTTGTTCCGGACCGCGCCAACGGCTGTGTAGCTCAGACCCGCTTAACCGTATGGTATTACTCTGTTTACACGTATGTATATATATATATATATAACAAAGTTGCTCCTAGTATATACTGCGCTACAGTATGTATATTGTACTTTCAGCATAATTGCATGGAAACATTCGTCATTGATGTTTCTCCGCATCGCGATCACACCCATTAAAGGCATGTGGCCCAAACGACTAGTATCACATCTGGTTGACAGGTACGGTTGGCTGGTTAACAGCCCCGGCATCTGGTGTGGCCGTCTGTCTATGTTTCAGTTGCCAAAAAGTGATCGTTCGAGCCATTTATAGGTACAGTTGAAGCCAAAAATAGGTGATACGTAAAATGAGTAGCCGAGAATAGGTGTACGTACGCACTTTGAGCCATTTGTAGGTACAATGGAGCGCAGGCCCAATATCAGGCGGGCCAGGAAGCCGTTTCCGGTGTACATTACGCAGTGTAGCTATAAATGGCTCAAAGTACGTAGGTACACCTAATTTTGGCTAATGCCCTTATTAATGTTAATACGAGTAGTTGTATCTTGTGTATAATATGTGTATATTTATTATTTTCCCTCTTTCGCTAAATTAATTAATTATACCCCTTCATATATACCACGAACAACCTACCTATTATATGTATTTACTACTTCTTCGTGCCATAATGGTCGATAGTATCACTCGTATGATATGATATCGTATACGAGTACGAGTCGTAGGTATACTTCTTCTACAGGCAGCAGTTTGTTTTTCGCCAAGTTGTTACGGACTCCTCACTCGTTTCCTGGGAGGGCGCGACTGCACGACAGCTCAACACCGTCCGCTGTTGTGTGTTGTGTGTTGACCGGGGTAAGAAAGACATATAATATGATATATACATACATGACCAGTGACAGATAGATACGTGTTGACGGGAGTAAGAAAGGCATGACATATATTGTTGTTGTTGGTGTTGTTTTGCATTGCTGCTGTGCATACTGCTGCTGCCGCGTTTTGTTGTTGTTGTTGTTGTTGTTGTTGTTGTTGTTGTCAATCTGTTTTTTTTGTTTTCTCCGTCTTCCTTCTCTCCGGCCTACTATATACGTATTGTGTGTATTTATTCGTATTGCCTCTAACTCTTGCGGTGTATCGTGCTTGCTGGCGCGGGCATGCTGCTGTCATTGTCGTGCCAAGTACATATTTTATACTACATATCATAACGATGTGGATTCAGCGTGTATACCAGCGCGTAGTAGCTGGTTTGTACGCTGTAGGCTCGCTTGCTGATGACCAGTCAAGACACAACCTACATTTGAGGGTGAACACTTAAGTCGCTGTGAGGCACACTTGTATGACCGCTTCAGTAAAAGAGAAGATAGTGTTGGCGACTCCAGGCCAATGTTGATTAATGTATGTGCTCAAAAGCGAGGCTGATGACGAGCAAAAGAAGAGTGAGAGAATGCGCGTGCAAAAGCGCTCCTGTTCTTCTGATCATCTTGATGATCGCGAACAGCAACACGCACTACGATCTTGAATCGCAAACATCAACCTGCCCTCCCCGGCTAATCTGTGATATAAGGGGGGGAGTTGGTCGAACACAGCTAGTTGTCAGAATTGAAGGAAACTACAGTGAAGTCAAGTCATTATTTGTTTTGGCTACTTTTCTAAATCCGTGTCCGATTTTTAGGTCATCCACCGCATTCTAGCCATTCTTGAACAGCCCGTCATAAAGGCACTGCGTCCCATACGATTATACTGCAGGTCGTCAATCGTGCATGCTGCGGGCGATATATAGACACCAGCTACTCGTAGTAGTTGTGCTGGCGGCATAGCGAACACACGCGAGACAAGTCCTGTCCACCCTCTCGATGTTCTGATGCACAGCACCGCGTGGCTGCCCTTTGTTTCTGTGACTCTAAACCACGGGAAACATACCAGGTTTACAGCAGTATGTTCCGAGGTGCCGTCAGCGGCTACATAGTGAAGAATGCACACCGGTGTACGACATATATATACGTAGAAAGACACGGAAAATAACCAGACACCACATAACCTACAAAAATACAAAGTGCATAGTTGTAGGAGTGGCTGCGGTAATAACCGACAAAAGCAGGCATCGATGCGGAGCCCTTGTTTAGCACGTATGTACAGCAGCACTGGCCCGTTTCTTATTTTTATGCTCGATTTTTGTTTTTCGGGGCCTTTATCTTGTATTTAGTGTAGGAACTGCTAACTCGCGCAGTTTTGGGTCGTTTTCGATTCTGACCGAAGTTCTGGAAAGACCTTGTTTTTACTTTTTTAGATTATTAGTTGATGAAAAAATATTATTTTTCGTGTTGGAAACAAATGTCTTGAAATTAGTATTGATTAAAATATCTTCAAACTAGTTGTACATATTTTGGCTTGATTTTAGTGTAGGGGTTAGACCCCTATGCCGGTACCCATCTGGAGCCCTTGTATCGAAAAAAACAAAAAACACGATTTTTCCCAGGTTTTTTGTTTTTCGGAGCTTTTATCTTGAGATTATTGTAAAAACGACTATTTCGCCAAGTTTTGGGTCGTTTTCGATTCTGACCCAAGTTCTGGAGTTTCGTTTTTTTCCTCTTTTTCGGACTCTTAGAAATAAATATGTTGAGTTCAGTATGAAAAAACATGAAATTAATGTGGATATTTGTACTTGATTTTAGTTACAAGGGGTTAGACCCCGGTCGAAAAAGTGTGATGTGGCGCCTTGGGGATATAGAGTGGTTGATCGATAAGTATACAGGTGAAAAGTCTAGTGGCGCTAAGAATGTTCTCGTATGCAGAAGTTTCCTTGGCAGATCAGATAGGCAGTAACACAGAGGTTTTGTAAGTCCATAGGAATGCTCTAGGCATTAGAATTTTCCTAAGGACGAGATAAGTCGTAGGATTAGCGCTTGAGAATAACACAGGAACGATATTACCCCTTTGGGTAGAATTTGGTATTATTCCTTGGACGAAATAGACGATTACTCTAGAATGGCTAAACACCATAGGAAAGTTCCATGAGCTGCTGTAGCTTTCCGATTAAACGGATTTCTAGCGGAGGCTTCGTAACAATCCGACTAGCGGGGCATTATTACAAGAGAGACAGACCGAGAGCTGCAAGAGCAGGCTCTCGCACCTCCCCCCCCTACCTAGCTCACTCTCTTCTACCCATCGGCTCCACATAAGTCAACATCATCAGATGTTAATAATAACACAAGATGTCTCCCATATCGAAGAGAAGCTGTTTGCTTCCAAGCTCAGCAATGTCCCTGCTTCACATCCCTTCCATTATATCTCGGTCTCCAAATCATAAAGCCCTCCGATTACCCTTAATTCCCGCGAATGCGCCCCGTTCCAGGGGACGGAGCGAGCCGTCCCTGGGAGGCCGCCTTCCCTCGCCTCCCCGCTCGCCGAGTTCGGGACCGGGGCCCGTTCTGTGGCCGGGGTCACACCGAGGGCTGACGCGTGGGGCGGCCGGGGCGCGGGTGCGGCGCCGATCGGGGTCAGGTGGCGCGCGGTAGAGCCGGTTTCCCGCGGGGCATACCAAAACCGGCATAGTCGTGAAGATCCAAAACAACATCATCACCATCACTACCGAAGCGTATTAACTACGGTATACAACTGTATTACAAATAAATTTTTATGATTTCGGGAATGTTATGAGTGGTCAACGTTGAAGCTCATGCTGCACATTGTCGGATGGCAAAGAGAATAATAATTAATAATAATAATAATAATAATAATAATAATAATAATAATAATAATAATAATAATAATAATAATAATAATAATAATAATAATAATAATAATAATAATAATAATAATAATAATAATAATAATAATAATAATAATAATAATAATAATAATAATAATAATAATAATAATAATAATAATAATAATAATAATAATAATAATAATAAGGTTCAAACTGAGAGCGCTGTTCTGTTGTGACCCCGCCAACTGTTACATATTCCGGCGGCCGTGCGTTGATACAATGAGACGACACACCTGGTGTTGATGACCGGGCGATCCCTGTGAATAGTGACGGCGCTGTAGTCCTTCGTGCTAAAACCAGGCTAAACCTAGTATCCACCCAACGACGTCTGATACGACCTAACATTGGGAGTCTGTTGTCGAAGTCGGTCGGGTGCTGAGCGCGAAGAAGCAGACCGTTTTGTACCGCCAGTCCGCCAACAATGCTGGGGACTCATACATCGCCGAGCTGCTCAATACCCCCTAAAACTGCAGCTCGTCCATATCTCCTGCACAGCACTTCAGTAGTAGCAGTAGGAGTAAGTCCTCTTGTACGCGTCGAACAGTGCCCCGTGGTGTTCAAGCGCTGTCGTCCATACCCTACCAGCAGCAGCATTTCAGGAGAACACACGGCAGTAGTGGTGGTGGTGTCGAAGGAGGCCGTCGTGTACATACGAAAATACACACACGCACGCACGCACATATTTACAGAAAAACGGAAAACAATATGCACCCCATACGCTCGTGTGACCCCTATGAAGAGGATTGTTTTTTTTGGCAAACAGAGAAACAAAAAAACTCTTCTCGCTCGCACGTATCACAATTAATTTCAATATGTATGGAAAGTGATTGCGTCAGCTTCGCGCTTGGTGCTGAACTATCCAATCTATTAAATCTTCTTAATAGTAGCCCCCTCCAACAAAGAGAGCCCGACGTTCTTATTTTGTATTCGTTGCCTTTCTTTGTTGCTATGTACGTTGTTCCTTCGTTTCGTTCGCCCCCCGTTCGTGAAGCTCTAGGTCTCTGCGATGCATCTCGCCCATTCTTTTCTGCGCACGGCTGCGGCCGCTGCTGCTGCTTGTGATGTGGTGTCCTTACGGCTATAGATGGTTGATAGAATATCATACAGGTGAAGAGCCTAGTGGCGCTAAGATTGTTCTCGTATACAGAAG
>MEHQ01003589.1:0-40361 GCA_008828725.1 Saccharina japonica
CGAGGATAATGGTCTGCAGGCAGGTGCATCGGAGCAAGCTCTCAACCACTCACCTTGGAAGCCTGTCGATGATGGGCCGCACTGCGCTCGTGTCAATGATGGCGGAACATGAAGACATCGAGCCCCCTCCGCAACGATCGGCCGCCCCGCGACCCCCCCAACCTCTCTGACTATCAAGCGAGTGACCTCACGACGCCCACGAGCTATGCTGGGGCTATGGCATCGGGGCAAGCCCCGATCTGGTGCGATTCGATGTCGCGTGAGATTCTTGGTCTCCTGGATGCGGATACCTTCGCTGCGGTCCAGGAATAGCAATCAGTGGAGAACGTTATCGACTCCAAATGGGTGTTTGACGTGAAGAAGGACGAGCTTGGACACATCGTCAAGTTCAAGGCGAGGATGGTGGCGCGGGGATTTAAACAACGTGAGGGGATTGATTTCAGTGAGACTTTTGCCCCAACGGTCTCTGGTGCTTGTGTGCGTTTGTTGACTGCGATTGCATGTGTTTTAGATTTGGACTTATGTCATTTTGATGTACAACAGGCGTTCGTTTCAGTCCAACTTGGAAGAAGATGTTTCCATGCGAATGCCACAGGGCTGTGGAAGTTTGTCTGGTAAAGTAGTGCGATTGAATAAGAGTCTGTATGGCTTGAAGCAGGCGTCGAGATCGTGGAACACTCACTTGACTGCTTGACGAAACTGCGTTTCCAGCAGTGCCTTGCGGATGTCTGTGTTTTTCATTTGGTGGAAGAAGGGCGAGTTGCAATTACTGCAGTCATCCACGACGACGATACYTTCGCTGTGGAACTCAAGAGCAGATGCGATCGTTTCTGCGAAGATTTAGGCCGGATGGTGCCTGTGAAAAATCTTGGTGAGCTGCGTTGGTACGGTGGTTGTCAATTTTCCAGAGACCGCCTGAACGGCTTGCTGAAGATTTCGCAGAAGACTTTCGCCGATTCGTTAGTCGAAATTTTTGGTGTAGTTGACGAGAAGAGCATTCCGATGCCTGTTGGGGTAAAGCTTGAGGAATTCAGTCAGGACGAGCCCGTGGGTACCTGGCCTTTTCGTGAGCTGATTGGTAGTCTGATGTGGCTGGCTACCCAAACACGGCCAGACATTTCGAACGCAGTACGTGCGGTTGCCAGGTATTACGCTGGGCCCAGAGAGATACACTGGAAGACAGCACTAGGTATTTTAGCGTATGTTAAGGGAACGAGTGGATACGATATTACTTTCCGAAAAGGGTTAATGGCTGGTCTGTTGATGCAGGTGTTTGCTGATGCAGACTACGCGAGTAAGGCAACCAATAGGAGATCGGTTTCGTGGGGAGTGATAATGTGTGGGGGTGCTTGTGTGTGCTGGTTTTCTAGAACTCAGAAGTGCGTTACGCTTTCCACTACTGAAGCAGAATACGTCGCAATGGCGGAGACTATGAAGGAAGTGTTATTTCTGCAGCAAGCTTGTTGTTTTATGCTGCCGGGAGTGGGGACACCATGTGTGCCGGTGTTCGAGGATGACGAGGGTGCTGTGCAGCTCGCGCAAAACCCCGTGACCAACTCGAACTCGAAGCACATCGATGTACGCCATCACTTCCTGAGGGAGCTAGTTGCGAAGGGAACGATCTCCATAACGCACGTGCGGTCGGCATGGCAACATGCTGATTTCTTGACAAAACCGTTGAGTGCGGAGGCATTCCAGTTCCACTGCAACTTTGTCATGAAAAGGGGCTGAGTTTGGTGTTATGTATATGTTGATTTGGCTGGAATGGAGGAGTAGGTTTGCGTTGAATTGAAATGGATGAGCATATGGTGAATTGAAAGGGATCATTATTCGATTGAGAAATGTTTTAGGGTAACAGAGAACATGCTAATTGGCAGAGACAATTAGTATCGCGTCCGAAAGATAAGTATTTGGCGCGACAGATGGATATTCCGAACATTGACGTAAACGTGGAAGTATTTAACATTTTTGTTGTCTCGGGAGAGTGTTATATTCCTAAGAGGTTAAGAGGGTATACATATTCGTTCGTGATTAATTATTGTAGCACCGGCATTGTTTTGCGCATTTGATGGGTCGATGAATGCTTGTTCGCGAGGGAGATGATTCGGGTACTTTAAGCGCCAGGTAAATTATTTGTTTAAAGTAATGCAAAACAGGATTAGTGCTATCTCGCTTTACCGTCGCGATCTGTGTATCTATGGCGGGAGTAGGGGGCAAAAGGAGACTTTTGTCCGGGGGAACTAAGTTCCTCGCGATCTCTGGTATTATGCTTTTTGCCTTTCTTTTTACTTTTTAGGCGCGGCTGTTGTAATTTCTTATGTGATTGCAATAGTTTATATGGGAGTTTGTAAGAGGTTTTTGCTCGTAGGGACGGATTTCCTCGTACTATCATCGTTGAGTACATTCATATTTCATCTTGGCTCATCACCTGGAGCTACGAATACCGTTTTACATCGGCAGTTTGTAGGTTCGTGGTGTTGATACTGTGTACTTGTGTAATTGCCGTTTTACCTGGTAATGGTAACGATATATCAATGTTCATTGAAAGGGTTTCCAGCATGGGGGCGATTGTCATAGTCCATTGAGGTTTGATTTTATTTGGTTTTGGTTTATTTGGTTTATGTGTTGTCAGAAGGTTTCCCACGGGGTTTTTCCCCTATTTATGTGTATGTGAATGGCTGTCATATGCCGTACACCGAGCAGGGGGGCTGTTGAGTATGCTCGGAGTACAGCTGTGATCTGGGAGTATCGCACAGCCATGTGCGGCGGAATACGTGGAATACGTATATGGTAGAAGGCATGTTTATTCCGGGGGATGTTTGGTACATATAACTGTCATTGTGACCGACGCCCGACGTCCTAGGAGAACACTTCTTCTTCTTCTTCTCCTTCTCCTCCTCGAGATAATACAACACGAGAGTCCTTCCAACCTTCATCATGAGTGACGTTTACCTCGCCTGACTGCGTAAGACCTATCACGCCCCAGAGCATCGATTCTGTTCTCCTATTAAGAATCTTCCCCAGATGCTCCGAGTATACTCGATACTCCGAGTATACTCGGAGTATCGAGTATTTTTGGTACTCCGAGTACTGAGAGTATTAGAGTACTGGTGGCCTAAATACTCGGAGTACTTGGAGTATGAACAGTACTGAAGGCCCAAATACTCCGAGTACTGGGAGTATGAGCAGTACTTATACTCGAGTATACAAGCAGTACTCGGAGTAAAAACATCTACGTAAATTACTCGGAGTACTCCGAGTATCGAGAGTATTGGACACCGAAATACTGCGAGTGCACAAAGAACCTGAAGTATTTTTTCTCGAAAATACTCTAATATTACTCCGAGGTAATGAATGGGAGCATCTGTGAATTGTGAAATGCTATAAACGCCAGTCACATGCTCCCAGAACCTGGGGGGAATGACGGCCGAGTCTTTCAAATGATGCAAAGATGCTCCTAACGTACTTCACACTCCGAGTATACTCCGAGTATCGAGTACATTTCGTACTCCGAGCACTTAGAGTATTAGAGTACTGGCGGCCTGAATACTCGGAGTACTTGGAGTATGAGCAGTACTGAAGCCCCAAATACTCGGAGTACACGGAAGGAGTATGCGCAGTATCAGACCCCGAAATACTCGGAGTGCAAGTAGTATCGAGAGTGTTCATACCCAAAATACTCCGAGTACGAGCAGAGTATCCCGGAGTATTGAACCCCGAAATACTCCGAGTACACGAAGTACCTGAAGTATCCTTTCTCCAATACTCCTTACTTGACTTCAAGGTACTCGGAGCATCTGTGGAATCTTCGTCAATTTGTTTCCAATTTTATTCTTATTATTTTTTATTTGAGCCTCTATCATCTTTACTACTTGCTTCAATGGCCCTACCGCCGTGTGGGAGCGGGAGGGCCTCTTATTCCCTAGTATGTTTATACTTACCATATACCGGTATATATGTCTAGGTACCAAATGGACATTTTCCCGGAATACTTTTACTTTTTGTCTACGGCCGCGGGTCTTTTCTCGCGCTATTGGCTGCGGGGCACGCAGGGGGGCCGCGTGTACACCGCGGCGCAAGTGCGGGTCCAGGCCGAGGCCCGTGGCGCGTGCTCTGGGCCTTCAAAGTCGCGAATTCTGGCAAATAACTCAGGGGAGACGTTCCGACTTGACACCGCCTCGCAAGTAGTATGGAAAACTTATCGTACGACTGTTTTTTTTTGTTTCATCTGTATGAACTTTGATGTACGCACGAGACAACAAGGACCACACCGACATTAAACGAGGCACACATCAAGTGCCGTGCAGCCATAGTTGATACCATGTTGCATGCGTCTGATCTCTGTGGGCTGTGTACAGCAGTAGCTGTTGCACGAGACGCTTAAACAATTTCATGCTCATTTTAGGTAAATTTGTAATTTGGTTCCAAAATTATTTCGGAATCTACGTAGAGTACATACACAGATCTACGAGTAGTATGCATATCATATCTACCTCTCTCTATCTACGTAAACGATAGACCGATCTCCATACGTACTAATACGAGTATGTTGGTACAGTAGAACTACGAGTACTGCTGTATTTTACGGATACATGTCTCGAGTCTAGACTATAAAATACAAAGCAGCCGATGCGCCATTTATCCGACAGCACAGCAGTACAGCAGACGAAGCTCCATAACACGCAGTAGGCGCTGTTCAGATTGTTGCCTTTGTGACAGCTGTGGTGTCGTGTTTGCGTGCGCAGGACCCGTAGCACACAGCTAGCAGGGGGGATCCAGCAGGTTTAGTTGTTACAGCTACGAAACACTGCTGTGTTCTGTCTTTCTTTGTGTATGCGTGTGTGTATATTTGATGTATGCGATTCCAGCGAAACCTCCCCCTCTACTTTAAAGTACCCGCGCAGTACAGCAGCGATTGAAAACAACAAAACAGCTACGAAATACCAGTTACGGGTATGGATAACGCTTCATACTCGCCGAGAAATTGGGCCACGGGCACCCGGGTATCCAGCTGTTCGACGGGTTTCCTTAGACGAGTATTCAGCTGCTAAACGCGTACCAGGGTACCCGCCCAACATGTAGTAAATACTTTTCTTATATAAGACCGGGGCGGGACTCGTCGGGCAACAGCTCTGGCATTACCATCTTGTGTATACTCAGCTGTACAGCGCAGAACAGCGGTGATAAATCCTTGTGTACTGTTGGGTGCACACTCTTCTCTCCAACACAGTAGTAGCTACTACTGTAGATATAACTGCGTGTGCTCCGTGTACTCACTCGTTGTGTATTGTGTATTGTACGTGCTCTGTGCTATGCTGTCGGTACTGTTCTGTGTACAGTCACGTCTGTTGTATATGTGTACTCTAGGTGTGCTCTGTGTATAGCCTTCGTGCTGAACTCTTTGTACTCACTCTGTATTATATGTGCTGTTTTAAGCAGTATCCTGCGAGGGCTTGCTGAGGGTCATCCATAACGAACATAAAACGAAACTCACGATTCGGGACATTTATTACATGACGATATCACGATTCGTGTTTTTTTAGATATGTCACAGTTTATGTCACGGTTGGTGACATTTTTCATATCCAAGAAAGTTCGTTATCCAAGAATATTTGCGTTTGGTGGGCGAGTGGGGCCGGGCCGGGCCGGGCCTGTGATACATTTTCATGTCACGGGCCGAATCCCGACATAGCCTGTGATCTTTCAATCTCCCGCGCCGCCGGTGTGGCCCGGCTGGCGAGATGCCAAGCTCACAGGTCGTCTGTTTTGCCCCGCCCGGATTCTCAGGATGCTTGATTCATTTTTGTTTGCGGTGTGTCGCCTCCTCGAGGTTTCGAGGCCGCAACGTGCGCGTTCGCCAGCACCCAGCGGTTGCTTTGGGGAGCCGCTTGCTGTCCACAATCGGTGTACGCAGCAGATTCAGCTGTATGCCCTAATACCGGTATTTGGATGCACCGTTGGGTTGCGTGGATTATACACGAAGTACCTTTTTCTCAGGCGCATTTACTACAAACACCTGTTGTTTTTTTAATTTAAAAAAAAAATAGTTTTAAGGCCGTTCCTGACGAACGAAAAACAAACACGATTCGTGACGTTTTGGCATGACCAAATATCACGATTCGTGATGTTTCTTTCCTAACGAAAATAGGTGCTTTTTTTGTCACGTTTCGTGATATTTTCAAATTATCAAAAATCCGATATTTTCAAATTCAACGGTATTTGAGGGTGGGGCCAACTCTCGCAGGTAAGTCACGGTCAGGCCGTGTCGGGCGGACCGCTCTCGACCCGGTCCGTGATTCAAACCATGGGCAGAGGCCCGACACGGTCTGTCGTATTCCAACCTCACGCGCCGTCGGCCAGTCTAGGTCCGCGCGAGGTTCCAATGTTCCGATGTCGCTGACATGTCGTCTGCTCTGCCTAGCCCATGAGATTTTCAGATTAGTTTTGCTTTTTCTTCACGCTGTGCCTCCTCCTCCTCGAGATTTCGAGACCACAGCGTGCTCGTTAGCCCGCACCCAGCAGTGTCTTTAGGCAGCCGCTCGCTGTCCACAACCGGCGTAGAAAGGAGGGCCTGGTATGCCCCTGTACCGGCCATCAGATACAGTTGGTGTCGGGTGGGTTACGTAGTGCCTTCATCAGGCGTATTTTGAGCCACGACAAACGTCATGAATCGTGATTTTGTTTTTTTTTAGAGAAATTGTAAAAACAAATGGCGTAATGAATCGTGAGGTTTTTGTCGTGAATGATGACAAAAAAATCACGATTCACGACAAAAACCTCACGAATCGTGATTTGAGTAAAGACACGACAAAAAAATTGGCGCAGATCGTGATTTCGCTTTCTTTAGGTCAAATCACAAAATGGCGTCAAGATTAACGAGTTGTTCTTGGTGAATCTACTCGACATAACAAATCACCATTGAACACAAATACAGTAGGAGTGGGTGCCAGCAGTTTATCAATTATGTGCCAAGAAAAATGAGCTGAGATTGGCACCAACAATAGAACACGTTGATTTAGAAACACAGCTCACCACTGTGGGGTCGACTTTAAAGCCTACACGAAATAGTTAACACCTCGGATAACGTAACACTTAACGTTCTATGTTAAAGTTACGCGCCAGCGGAAAAAAATCGTAACATTACGTTTCTACGTTATCTAAATTCCGGATTTTGTGATAACATAGTGTTAGTGCGTTATGATATTGGCGGGTGATCGCATAACATTATGTTAGATTGTTGCCTTGACCCAGTGATGACCGCAGTATAAGTGTTACGGTGTTAAGGTAGGCAGCCCATAGCGAGTAACACTATCATCTTAGTGTGTTACCGAAATTCCTAGTTGCCATCGTAACACACGTTATAGGGATAACGTACATGGTCAATGAAGCGTTAACATTATGTCACTGTGTTATCGATATCAGCCCGCAGCGAGTAACGTTATGTTAGTGTGTTAGCGGAATTCTTACTTGCTGCCGTAACACACTTTAGACGGATAACGTACATACATGGTCCAATAAACGTTTACATAACACTATGTGTTAGTGTGTTAGCGGAATTACCAGTATTATGTTAACATTGTGCTACCGTGTTAGCGACACCAGCCCGTAGCGAGCAACATTATGTTGTTACCTTATTCTTACTTGCTACTTTGGCACACTTCAGACTGATAACGTACATTGACAATTAAACCCTTACATAACACTACAGTACGCGACACCAGTTAAGAATCTCTTAATTCTGATCAGACTAGAATTCTTATGTAAGGCAGGGTGTACCCTACACCATTTTCAGTACAAAAGAGGTCATGTTCATAGTTTCGTCTGAAAACCCAGCCTTTAATTCTTACCTGCCGAGTTATTACGGGTTAACGTAAGTATGTATATAGTCAATAAAACGTTGACATTATTATATGTTACCGTAGCAGCGGCAGCAGCAGTCTGTATCGAGCGACATATTGCCAGGCCCACTCTCCTACTGACGAAGGGACGAAGAAGTTCTGCTGCTGTAAATATCCTACAGCAGTAGGAGTGTGGTGGCACCTAATCTTACGAAAATATCTGTTGTTGTATGGACAGGTACGAATCACAGGTGCATAGTTTTCGTCTTCCAATCATGCCGAATATCAATACCGCTTTGGGGAACCAGGAGACACACAATAAATGAAATACTTGTACCGAGGGTTCAAGGGTTAGACCGACAAGTCGAGCGTAAAGTGGCCTATACTGATGCTGCTGATGCTGCTGTTCTGCTGCTGCTGTACAGTAGAGGATACCTAATAAGAAACAGGAAATATGGTCCAGGCTGGATTTCTTATTCGAGAGAAGGTGCTTTCTACACTAATTTCAATATAACGACTCCCGAATTTCTTATTTTACTACAAATCTCAGCCTGGCTTTCTTATCAGCCTGTTTCTTACTCGGTGTCAGCCTGGCTTTCTTATCAGCCTGTTTCTTATTCGGTGTCTTGTACTGTACGCTGACGACATGTTTTGCTTGAAATAAAAATAAATAACTCAGACGGCACGTATACGTAGATGTTCATTCGTTTTGGTTCAGCACAACAATCAGTATTCCCCCAGCGCGATGCATTGCAGATTTGACTACTGCAGGTACTGAGGTCGCGCCTCCTATTCACTACGAGTAAATTACTACAGTAGTAACTCCTGTGTTACTAGGATGTCAGCAAAATTGGATAACACGGCTACATTATGTTACTCCGCGACGCCGCTTTACCCCTAACACAGGTAACACATGTTAGAGCGTGGGAAGACCGAAAGGGTAACGTAGTAACATTACGTTGAATTGATTCCGGCCCCCACGCTAACTCAGTAACATAATGTTACGCCCGGATTGAATATTATGGTAACACAGTAACCTAATGTTAAAATCAGATATTTACTGACAGTACCACCGTAACATAATGTTAGGCAGACCTCGGCATTTAGGCTAACACCCTAACATAGTGTTACGTATCGGCCGGCTAAGACTGTAACGTATCTAACGTATGTTAAATGTTACGTTATCCGACCTTAAGGCAATCAGACTGGGGGTCCGAATAACGTAGTGTTAGTAGTGCTGGGCACTATGTTAGTGTTATATTAGTGTGTTATTTGTAACACAATGTTAACACTCATTAGAAGGGTAACACAATGTTAGTGTGTTATGTTTAACGCTCCGTGGACAGTAACATTATGTTATTGTGTTAGTAAATCTGCAGATATCGATCTGGGAATGTTAGAGTGATAACGTATGTGTTGGGCCAAAGCCTAACCCTATGTTAAAGTGTTAGTTGAAGGACGGATCACCGTGTAACATAACGTTAAGGCGTGTGCACATTCGTGGGTTTCCAGTTAACACTGTGTTACCGCGTTACCGTGATTGCCCCTCCAGTGTTAACACTGTGTTATCGCGTTACCGTGATTGCCCATCCAGTGTTAACACTGTGTTACCGCGTTACCGTGATTGCCCCTCCAGTGCTAACACTATGTTAGTACGTTGCCAAGTCCCTGTGTTAGGCCCCATAACGTAGATAAGTGTTATCCGAGTGTTACGTTTTCCGAGGTGTGAATAGTTAGATCGACTATGGACACAAAATAAGTCATTGAGCCTGGACACCAAACTGAAGTTTCATATATTGATGTATCTCCCACGAGAAAGTAAGATCCGTAGCTACGTATGTACTGCTGTGTGGTGTACCATACAACTTCGAGTACATGCGGCAAATATACCCTCTCTGCTGGTCGTACGTGCTCGACCCGATTGCAGGTTCGTTCATGGATCTACGACCACCAAGTGCTTCTCCAATCAAGATCCGGGCTAGCCGGGCTATCTAACTACTGCTGTAAAAATGGGGGCAGAGTGGTGCTGGTGCACACCAGACACTGGTGGTTTTAGCCTTCGTCCCAATCTTTATGGCATTGTGTGCAGGGTCGAACCTTTGGATCCGGTTCTCGTGATCGTATTGCCTGGTAGACCGTTTGAGATGGGACAAAGAGCTGTAGGATCAGAGTGCGCCGCTCACAGCCCGCCTGCAGAAAACACGAAAGTCACCTCCTGCGCCGTTGGGTCACCCTCTGCGAACTATACAGGTGTGTGGATACTTTGTTTTAGCGTATATCAAGAAAGAGCAGGAGTCAAGATAGCGAGTACGTGGAAAATCACCAATCACGTGCGACGTCAAGAAGACCTGCTGCTACATTTACAGGGAGTATGCACGGCGCTTATCATGGGAATTTTCCAATGTCTAGTGTGTCCTTCGTACCCCTTACCTATCTATATGCCCCTTTCGTGTGATCTGCTGTTTCGGTACACGTGATGAGATGGGACGAAATCAATCGGAATCGTTCTACAAGTATTATCGTCTCGTCGACCCTGGTAGCATCCAGGGAAGTCGCCGGCCAGTAGTCAGTCGCGAGGAAATGTACCTAACAATAACATCATGGAATAACGCCACGCAGCTAGCAAAGCTGAATATCGACCGGTTGGGAGAATTCACATCTGACGTGTTTCTTAGTTTATGATTAATTATACCCCTCGTACGAGTCGTATTCTATACCGAGTATCTTATACATACATACATAAACATACCTATTCTTACACGATTAGAGGTCGGTCGTTAGTCGATGGGTTTTCGCTAACAGACCAACTGATACACAGCTCTTTGCAAACAGACCTTCTGTTTCGCAACCAGCCCTTCAAACAGGCCAACTGAGCTCTTCGCAAACAGCCCAATTGACGTGACAGCCAAACTGACGTATTGTTCTGGCGTATTATACAAACAGCCCAACTGGCATTTACCCGTCTACCCGCGAGCACACGCGACGTAAGGCACACGCCAGGTAAGGACTTCCAGAAGCGTCTACAAACACAAGAACGAAAAAAACTCGAGTAGTAACCCACAGCAGAGCAGCAGCAGCAGCGGCGGCAGCAGTACTCTACAGTAGTAGCAGCGGAATCTGTGCGTGTGTATGTGCGTACTCCTGTGCTGCTGCTGCTGCTGCTGTTCCTGCTCCGTCGAGATGTAGCAAATATAAACAGGCGGAAAAAATGAAAAAATATTGTTTTTTAATCAAATTCTTACGTTCAACTATTAATTTTTCGCGCGGGGCAATTTGCCTTCTCGTTCGACTTCACTTTCTCACTTTTTCACTTTTTTTGCTGATGACAGCAGCACGACTGTACAACTACTGTACACTACTCCGTACTTCACTTTACTTTGTCACCAACATCGACACTTTCAGACAAATCTCGACGGTGCGATCTGTACAGCACAAGACAGAGTAGCACAGGGAAACAAGAACATGGGGGGCAAGGGCGGAGAGGTCCTATTCAGGTGCTCTCCTCTGCTGCCTGCTGCTGCTTGCTACTGCTGCTGCTGCTGCTACTGCGGTACGAGTGTGTTTATGTACGTACAGCTGCTTTGTATAAAATACAAAAATTGAAAAATAAGTCGGTTGGGAACAGCCAAATAATTTACAAGGCAATTGGGCAGTCGTCACGACGAGGAGTTTTCAGTTCAAGTACGTACGTAGAGAACAACAATCAATCATATCTGATGTAATAAACAAACAATATGACACAGATGCTTCGAGTATACTCGATACTCCGAGTATACTAGGAGTATCGAGTATTCTTCGTACTCCGAGTACGGAGAGTATTAGAGTACTGGTGGCCTAAATACTCGGAGTACTTTGAGTATGAGCAGTACTGAAGGCCCAAATACTCCGAGTACTGGGAGTGAGCAGTACGTATACTCGAGGACAAGCAGTACTCGGAGTACGAACATCTAAATTACTCGGAGTACTCCGAGTATCGAGAGTATTGAACACCGAAATACTGCGAGTACGCAAAGTACCTGAAGTATTTTTTTTTCTAAAATACTCTAATTATACTCGCAGGTATTGGGAGCATCTGTGAATTTTGAAATGCTGTAAGCGCCAGTCACATGCTCCCAGAACCTGGGAGGAATGACGGCCAAGTCTTCAAAATGATGCAAAGATGCTCCTAACGTACTTCACACTCCGAGTATACTCCGAGTATCAAGTAAATTTCGTACTCCGAGTACTTAAGAGTATTAGAGTACTGACGGCCTGAATACTCGGAGTACTTGGAGTATGAGTAGTACTGAAGCCCCAAATACTCGGGGTACAAGGAGTACCCGTAGTATCGGACCCCGAAATACTCCGAGTACAAACAGTATCGAGAGTGTTCATACCCGAAATACTTCGAGTACGAGCAGTATCGGGAGTATCGAACCCCGAAAGACTCCGAGTACATGAAGTACCTGAAGTATTTTATCTCCAATACTCGTTACTTTACTCCAAGGTACTCGGAGCATCTGTGCAATATTACCATCTACTCTTCTTCCAATATGAAGGATATCTAACTACTATTAATACTACTATTAATACTATATTCAACTACTACTACTGTCTGTACTACTGCTGTACGTACTGCTGTGCTGCTGTGTATTCACACTACGTACTACTCTGTTGTACGTAGTGGGTGGGTGGATCGATTGGTGCGTGTGTCGATCGGTTGGTGCGTACGTCGGAGGGTAAGTCGGTGTGGGTGGGTCGGTTGGTACGTGGATGACTGCGTTCGTACCTGTTCGTCGTGGCCGGCCCTGTTTTTTTGTTTTGTGTTTGTCTGCTACAAGGGCTCCGCGTGGATGCCGGCATATCGTGTGTCAATTTACCTGATCAATGGATCGCGCTATAGGGTGTGGATCGTGGCCCAGTTATTATTTCGTGTTTTTGTTTTTGTCCGCTCTACCGGCGCTGCCCTGGCATAGTTCGGAGTACCACTACGTATATATGTATAAAACAGCAGTGTGTGTTGTCTTCACATGAAACCCGTTATTTCTACCCTGTAATGCGTTTTACAACCCAACTACAGCAGTATACCCATTGCCTGTCCTGATTCCTAATCTTAAGAGAGATGCAAAAAAATATGTGGTCACAGACTGTGAGACAGAGAAAAAACAAACAAATAAAACGCAAATGAATGTGTAAAGCAAGTGAAATGCCAACGTACCGGGTACGAGAACACAACGACACGAGCCAAACCAAAGAGTAAGGACGAACATATACAATAAAAACGAATTATGAAACGCACGGAGTCAGAAGCACCCCTAGAAGAAATGCATGCGTGCCCAAGATAACAGATAACCGCTGCACGGGCGAAGCAACACGAACAAGAGGAATACACTGGCATAGAAGTACGTACTATAGAATAATGTAAAAGGAGGTACTACGTATTAATACTGCTGTACGTACATATTCGACCAGCAAGTGGGAACATGGTAAAACATAAAACGAGAGTTTGCATATACTTACGTGCACAATGTTTATTATTACTAGTTTCCTTCTTCGTCTGCATAATAAACGCTTTGTCCGCACTCCTCGGTTTTAGGTGAAGATGCAGCAGGGCATTTGCTTCTGTTTTTTTTGCTTCTGTCTTTTTTGCTGCTGCTGCTGCCCCTGGTGTGCATTATGTTGCCGCTCTGCTGCTGGCGAGGTATAACCCTTTTTTCTTGCGTCGCCCTTACTATATTAAGACCACTCCGTAGGAACGCCTTGTATATCATGTGTTTTCCTGAAAACAGTACGTATGGTGCGGAATGCAGGCAGGCGTAGTTACAAACCAAAAGGCCCAGCAGGATACCACCTGCGTGTATATATAAATATTTATATACTTCGTATGTATGTATATATATTTTAGAGTTTTAGCCAAAATCAGGTACACCTAGTTACTTTGGTGCCAAAAACAGATACTACACTAAAACCAAGTACAAATCACAAGTTAGGACACCTCTCATTGGTGTTATGGTACTGCTGGGATGATGTGAAAACGTTGGTACATACCTGGTATCAGGTATAAGGATCGTATTGGTAGTACTTGGAAGGCGGATCTTATGTTGGAACCAGCGATGGTTCCCAGGTGGACTTTGTCCATCTCGCCTGCCTTATCAGTCTTTCATCACGGGGAAGGAATAAAGCTGATATTATTTTATCTCTAAGCAAACAACACACGTGAATACCAACGAGTACCCGTTATATAGGCTGACCTGGCTAAGGATACTCTGTGTTCACACCCTAACCACCTCACACTTGGCATTGCTTATCGGCAGGCCGAAGTCGTTTTCGGGAAAAGTTGTTACCATACAAACTCGGTTTATTTCGTTTGTAGCCGTTTGTGTTTTTCTTAGCATTTTTGTCGAGCTGCGTTTCTCCGCTTATCCATCATCCCTGATGTCGACTCAAAAACGAGGAGGGTCTGCTCCTCTTCGCGGCGGCCAACACCAGGACCCTGAACCCCAGGGCCCCTTGCTGAGCCACCGTTTACGAAGTGCCGATGGGGATCAAGTGCCAAGTACAACAGACCAACTTGAGGACCGGAAGACTCGACTCCAGGAAGGAGCTACGATTTCGCCACGAAGACTAGCCTCTGAGCCTCGACTTCCTTGCTCCTCGGGAGGAGAGCAAGTCGAGCCCCTCACGCCTACGGACCCGTCCACAAGACATGCCTCTGAGCCACGACCTTCTTGCTCCTTAGAAGAGCAAGTCGAGCCCCTCACGCCCCCGGCCATGGCTCCTTCATGTTCAGCTGAGGATGTTCTACCTCTCGAGATCTTGGACGCCTGGAAGCCTCTCGATGATGTTCGGCTCCTGAAGAACGAGCTGAAGAACGAGCCTCCATTGCGCCAAGCGGCCGAGTCTCTCGGCGCGCTGCGCCAGGCCTCTGACTCTACGACCCCTGCCAAGCAAAATCCGAGCAGACAGCATCTCCAACTTCCAGTTCTTCCTGGCTCGGAGCGAGACGCGGGGCTGGCTGTTGTTAAGCCTGATAGTGCTGGGACACGTACGAGGGCAAGCAGCGTTACTGCTGCTGTACGCAAAAAACAAAAAAAAATATTTTTACTCCACCCCACTTGCTAGAGGGTACACTGGAATTCAGTATAGACCCAGATTTTCTGACCGCTGACCCCTCGAGTTTCGATGCTGATGAGCTTTTCAACAAAGCCGTTCGCGAGCGAGATTATTTGAATAGTGCTTTCAGTACCGTACGCGTACAAGGCCGAGAGGCCGTTGCTGTTGTCACAGGTACCGAGGCTGGAGGCCTGCCAACTGGCTCCCCTCCCAAAACTCCTAACTCCTCCTCCTTTGACCCCAGCTCGTACCCCCAGTGCTCGAAGTGCCCACCGCATGGTACGAGAGGCGTCAAACGCTATGTACAAGCTCTTACTGCACACTCTGCTGCACAACTTCCTGTGTCGAACTCTGCTGTACAAGCTCTTACTGCACACTCTGCTGCACACCATCCTGCGTCGAACTCTGCTGCACAAGTTTTTGCCGCACTTTCTGCTGCTGCCTCTGCTGCACTTGCTCCTGCTGCACACAATTCCGACGAACGCTATGCTGCAAACTTTTTACTGCACCCTCTGCTGTAAAAGGTGGTACTACACGCTCTGCTGCCATCCCTGCAGCTACCACACCCGGTATATTCGATGCTAACCCGATGCAATTGCCTCCGACCCATGTGCCCTTCGCTGCAGCTCGTCGTAGCATCATGGCCAGCCCACCAGGGTCTACAGAAGGAGCGAGGGAATGCAGCTCTACACCCCGGACCGGGCGCTCCCGCCCTGCCTCGCAGACCTGTTCTCCGGCAGCATCCTTGCGTTTCCCCTCGACTTCGGAGTACGACGCACTCGACACAGAGGATGAGGAGGCCGAAGCCAGGGAACTCCGCAGACACCGGGAGGCTCGTTCGCCCAGTCGCTGCCCCGCGAGGAGCGGGAGGCTCGTTCGCCGACGTCGTTGCCCCACGAGGAGCGGAAGGCTCGTTCGCCGCGGCCGCTGTCCCACGAGGAGCTGCTGGAGCAGGCGGCCAAGTGGCAAGCCCACAAGCGGGCCCAGGCGACGCACGTCCCGCCAACGCAAACCCCTCCCTCCTCGCGAACCCACAGCTCCAAGGGCTTTGAGCCGCTCTCCCGGACGCGACGAAGACTATGTTGACGGAAAACTGGGATGTGCTCGTGGAGGGGCTATCTGTGTCCGCTCAAGCTCGTCATGAAGCGGACGTCGCCGCGGCGGTGGAGACCCTGGCAACGGTCGAAGCCACTGGCTTCGCTACGGATAAAGCGCTAGCCGAGGCCACCCGCGCCAGCCAGGAGGCAACCCGCGCCAGCCAGGAAGCGACGCGTGCCATCCGGGCCGCCCGAGATGCTTTGGAGACGGTCCAAGCTCAGCGCCTGCCAGGTCACCAAGCCCAAGGGGCAAACGTCACCCCGGCCACTGTAGCCCCGCCGCGCATCTTGGCCGCCGTCCCGGTCGCTGCAGATGCGACAGCGAGCATGCACACCGCCCCGGTCACTACAACTCCGGCAACGGGCTGGCCCACCGCTCCAGCCGTTCCAGAGCCAGCGGCCAGTCTGCTCGCCGCCCCGGTCATGACAACTCGCTCAGCGACGACCTCTGCTAACACGATGCCCCCCCCCGACGCGGTCAAAGTCCACGAGCCTTTCCGGAGGACTGGGGACACGGACTTCCTGGCTGTCAGCATAGCCGGGATGGCCCACAAAGTCAACTATTATTTGCCAGACGAGTACAAGTGGCAAGTGGTCAACAGCGCTCGCGACCTCCACGAAGACTTCCCGGACGTCAGGACCACGGTGGAGATGGCGTGGAGCCACATGACCACACATTCCTGGAATGGACAGCAAGTGGCGGCGCTCGTGATGAATCTGGTGACCAGCCTGCGCCAGGCGCACGACGCCTGCAGGATCCAGAAGCTGGGAAGAGTTCATTGGCTCAACCCGGACGACTTTGCTTGCCGCCTCAGCAAAGAGAAAGCCCAAGCTGCGACAAACACTTTCGGTCACGACCGGGAACCTCGACGCTATGGGGCCCACAATGCCTCGGGATCTGGCAGCTCCCGCCGCGAAGCACCACGCGGAAAGGCGAGAGGTGGAAAGGGTCGTCACTCTTCGAGTGACGAGAGGCGGCCACGCCACCGATCGCGGGGAGCCCACGGAGCAAGCAGCTCCAGCTCTTCAACGGACAATAGGAAGTGGTCCACCGTCCCAGAGGTCACCGTCGCGAGAGCAAAAAGGCAAGTGATCCCTTCCTTAGCAGATGTTTCCGCCTCGGCCGAACTCCTTGGGCGCCTGTCCGTCTCCGACACCCGCGCCATGCCAGTGTCGTCGAACATAGCCCACGCTCAATCAGCTTCGATCGAAGCCGCCGCCGCAGCCGCCACGGCCAAGAATACTGTAGACGCCAAGCGCGCGTACAAGCACCTGGGTCTCAAGGACATAGCTCGCATATCAATCCTTCCTTTCCCCTTTTCGATCAACCCGTCGGAAGCCGCACAGCAGCTCACTCGTTCGGCTAAGCTCTCCGCGTCTGATATTCTCGTAAAGTGCGACGAAAACAACCACGAGGGCATCAAAGCGGCAGAGTAGGTCCCCGGCTGGGAGTATCCCTCCAAAAGAGCTTTGAACGGCCGATAACGCCTGACAAACCCACGACCGCCTCCCTCACTGCTGTAATGGATGATTTTGTTTCGCCAGGTAACGGGAGCCCTCGCCGGCGGAGCCACGGGGCCGGCGGCGTTCGCGCTCATCCTGAGGTTGCTCAACACCCCCTTCGACGACACCGACACGGAGGCGTCCTGCGTCAAGTTGCATAGCTTTGGCGTGCCTAACGGAACCCTCTTCTGTGATTTTAGCCGAACGTTCCTTGTGGTAGTTTCAGCAGCGACAGGCTCTGAACGGATGCTGGCACCGGGGGTTGGGACGATTTTGGAGGTGGTTCGAATGGCTGTTAATGAGCAGTACCCCAGCTTGATGCCCACGCTGTACCCCGGCGTCTTGGCCACGTGGATGAAGCCGTTTGACTCTTTGGACTCTATGTTGTTAGCTTTTCAGACTCTTGGAAAGAACAAGACACCAGCCATCAACGGTGAAAACTTATTTTCTTTGACTACTTCCTCGACGGGTGCGCACCATCCACCCCGTCGGGCGCCCGGCCCGCCAATAATGGGCGCGGCCAGGGCCGGACGCCTTCCCCATCGCCTTCGTGGCAGAGAGGGTCGCGCAATAGTCCAATCACTATGAATGTCCACCAAGCCATCCCCGACTGCACAGACCCATGGCTTGACAATTTCTACAACTCCTGGCCCCTAGACGAACTCCTCTATGCCAAAATTCACGCGGTTTGCATGTCCATTAACACCGAGAACCCTGGCCTGTGGGGCGGCCTGCTCTCGTCGTCCGAACGTGCAGCTCAACTGAGCGCAAACAGAGGCCGCTGCCTCAACTGCCACGAGTGCACACACTCATTCAAGCACTGTGAATCCAACTTCCTCAACAAGAGCGGCCTTTTGAACAACGATCTCGGCCAACTCAGTGACGGTGGTGCGGCATACCGGCGTTGGCAAGTTCGCACGACACGTTGCCGACGCGAGTAAAAGCGCTCTCGCTCGAACAGCCACTACAAGAAAAGTAGACGTCGCTCCGGAAAGTCGCGAGGGCACCACCACGGTCAGCAGAACAAACACAGCGACGGCCACAACACACACGCAGGCTACCGTCAGGCCGGCTCTGACAAACACGGCGGTGTCCCGCCCTCGCCCGGCTCTTCCGCCCCTGCTCACGTCGCCGGTACCCGCTACGGTGCCTCTCATAATTCGGATGGAAACCCAAACGGACGGCAGCCAGGCACCTTCCGCGCTGGCAACTGACAGGTCGACGGCGGTACGGCCCCTCCTACGTGTCCACCGCCGGCATTACCGGGAAAAATACTATTAATTTCACAAGATGCTCGTGTCCCGCCTGGTGACTTTGCTCCCAGCTCGTCGCCCCGTATACCCGGGCGACGTAACGACACAACCACATCTACGCCTGTGGCGAGCCCACAAAGCCCCCTGCCACCTGGTAGTTTTTTCAAGGTCGCAAACCCGTGACGGGGGCCCGCGCCTTGAGCGCCGCTCCCCTCCGTCGGGGCACAGGAGCCCGCGCAGTAAGTGCCGCTCCGCCGTTGACGGGAACCCGCGCCTCGAGCGCCGCCCTCCTCGACCACGGCACTAATCAGGCGTCGGGAGCTGGCGCCTCGAGCGCCGCCCCCCTCAGTCTTGGCAAGAGAGTCGGCGCGAAACGCGCCGCTCCCCCGATCCACACGCCGCACAGCACCAAGGGTGCTGCGCCAGAGCGTCGCTCATTTCGCGAGGGTGTCCCCCTCCTTCACCTCCTGGCCATGCGGTGGCGGTCTGTTTGAGGTGCGGGAAGGCCAACACCGAAACCCCGAGATCTCGGTCGAAGCTGGACTTGGCGTTTCCTTGCAATAACGGAGGCCGCTCCCTTTTTTCTGTCAAGGAGGAACCGATAAGATTTGCTACCTCATTGCCCTTCCCCAGCAGATCGCCAGGGGCCAAGCCCTCTCGGGCGGGCACTTTGCCACCCACCCGAGCTCCGTCTTTGAAGACGTCTCCTGGTTCTGCAGGCCCCCATTCGACTTCGTGCACGCTACCCCGCGTGTGAAACGCTCCTTCGGCTGCAGCGGAGCAGGAAAAACCTGACACTGCCCGACGAGCCCGTGGTGACTCCACGGCCTCCGGTCAGGCCAACCGGATGGAATACCCGATCATTTCGAAAGAATCGCAACTCTCGTCAAGCAGAACGAGCTCAGAGCCCCCTGCCCCCCTTGGTTCCAGAGATAGACCATCTGGCGCAGTAAGACAACCTTCTGGCCATTTTTCGCCTTCGGGCGATGGTGTCACCGAGCCAGTATACGTGGGATCGGACTCGTCTCATGCACCAGGGGCCCAGTGTTCTCAGAGAAGTACACTGCCGCCCCCCCATACCGCTACAGCGGCCACCGGCGGTTCGGCACCGTCGGTCTTTGACCCTACTCTCGAGTACTCAACGGAGAAGGCGGTACTATTCTGGCAGCCCCTCTCCTATTTCTCACAGTGGTCCCCCTCGTCTTTTGTCGTTGAAGACGCCTCATATTCCTGCGCGGAGCAGTATATGATGGCTGAAAAGGCTCGCCTTTTTCACGACCACGACGCAGCGGCCCGGATGATGTCCTCGCTAGACCCGCGCGAGCACAAACGCATCGGTCGAGCCGTGCGTAACTTTGACGGCGCCATCTGGGACCGCGTTCGGGAAGACGCCGTCCTTGCAGGCGCTTTGGCCAAGTTCACACAGAACCCGGCAATGAAACAGCATCTTATGAGCACTGGCTCTAAGCTTTTGGAGGAAGACAGCCCTTTTGACACCGTGTGGGGCATCGGTCTCCGGGAGGACGACCCCGAGGCCCAAGATCTCCGCCGGTGGCAAGGGAAGAATTTGCTCGGGAAAGCTCTTTCCGCCGTCCGCGACACTATTCGCGCAAGCGAGGCCGGGTTGGCACACCCGGCCTCCTCTCATCAATTTGGTACCCCCTCCTCGCCCGACGGAATTCATGAGATCTCTCCAGCGCCGCCTCGCCCGTTGGCGATGACCCGCGCTTGCCCAGGTCCTCCTTCGGAGTTTTCGACCTATTTTTCTGACGCGCCAGCTGACCACAGCTCCGAGGTCTTGGCAATCTCACCTGGAGTTGAACCCTCCCTCTCGCTGTCAGAATAAGGACCGTGCCTCGTCGGGGGCACCATTACCCTCGATGACGCATATTTTACCACCAAAAGAAATCGCGATCCACAGTGGAGCAAGCGCTCTCGCGCCTTTTGGTTGCGTCGCTCTTCTTGACACCGGCTCCCCACAAACCTTCATCAGACGCGACGTACTGGATCGCATGCTCTCCGTTGGGCCGGCGTCGCCCGCGAGCGAGCAGAAAGACGTCTCGCGATCTTGGGGAGGGTTCGGCGAATCGGCCCCCCTCCAAACGTCAACGAGCATACGTCTGAGCGTCCAGTTTTTCCGAACAGACGAGCCTACGTGCTCCCTCGCAGTTTGGGCCTGTGTGGTCCCCCCTTCGGCGATGCGGCACGCGGTGCTGTTGGGCCGCGACAGCTGGATGCGCTTTAATCGCCGCTCCTACCGCTCCTTGCCGCCTCGCGAGTCGGATCTCCGAGTCTTCGGTGAGCTGGAGCTCGTTCACCACGCTTCGACAGGCATACCGGTTTACGCCATAGACCCCGTCGCTTCAGGTGGAGGCTTCCACCTCCGCTACGACGGCGCAACGGGCGCCACCCTGTCCGATGAACCACAGCTACTCGCAGTCAACTTGGTACGCAGCAATGGGTCCCCGGCGCTCACTGGGCACTACCTGGTCGATATGGTACCCCAGCCCGGTTTCCCCCCAGTTGAGAGCACTTTGTCACCTCCGGATGACAAGTTCTCCCCCTCGTTGGGGTTGCAGATCTTGAGCCTAGTGACCTCCTCGGTGTCGCCCACGCTCCACTTATGATCGTCCCATTGGGCTTTCTGCAGCACCCCCCAGCGTTACCTGAGGTGTCTCCGGTCTCTGCTGTAACGGCGCCACCCTCCGCGTCAGTGACCCCCCCGGCCTCGCCATCGCCGGCCCTGCTTGAACGCTTGACACCGGAACAGCGCTCTTCGTTCCTGCGCGTCTAGGCGCGCCTCCCTCAGCATCTGCGAGCAGTGGCGTTTGATCTCGACGGCCCAGACTGGACCCCGGCAGCCATCGCGCAGTTGGAGGACGTCCTGTGCGAATTTCCTGACGGTTTCTCCAAGTCCAAGACGGATTTTGGTTCCTGCTCCCTGATGCCTTTCGTGATTACGGTCCCGGGAGGTAGCGCGCCGGTCACATCCAGACCGCATCGAATAAATCCCATCATGGCCAAGGAAGTGGAAGCCATCCTAAATCAGTACCTTGCGGCAGGGCTGATTGAGCACTCGACTGCTCCACATTCGAGCCCGCTGGTGGTCATCCCGAAGAAGACTGGAGGCGTTCGGATCACTGTCAACTACAAAAAGCTCAACCAGATCAGCACCCTCAGCCAGCTGCCTATCCCCCGTGTGGATCAAGTCCTCGACTCTTTGGGGAAAGGCCGGGTATTTTCCTCATTTGATTTGGTTTCCTCGATCCACCAGATCACCGCACACAAGGACACTGTTCCTCTTACAGCTTTTTGCACTCCCACGGGCCTCTATGAGTGGCTCTTCATGCCCCAAGGCAACAGTGCTTCGCCGGGCTGGTTCGTCAAAGTGATCAACGAAGTTATCAAGGGATTGGGGCAAGTGGCGGCCTACCTCGACGAAGTGATCGTCTTCGACTCCGACCCCGTGTCCCACGTCAAGACGATACGTGCTCTCTTCGAGCGACTGCGCAAGCATAACCTCAAGTTCTCCCCCTCCAAGGCCCGCCTGGGTGCTACGGATGCCGATTTTCTGGGCCGCTCCATCTCGCCCTCGGGCGTGCGTCCAAACACAGACAAAGTGTCAGCCTTGACGAAAATGCCCATGCCCCGGAACATCAAGCAGGTCCGCGCCCTGATGGGCGGAATAGGGTACTATCGCAAATTCCTGCCTGACCTGTCAAAGCGAACCCGACCGATCACCACCCTCCTTCGGAAGGGGGTCAAGTTCGTCTTCACGCCACCGATGGAGGTCATCGTACGCAAGATTCTCACTGAACTCGCCACCCCTCCCATTTTGGTCTTCCCCGACTGGAAGGCTGTAGCCGACGGCTCCCGCCCCTTCCACATATACTATGATGCCAGCATCGACAGTTTTGGTGCCACCCTCGAATAAGAACAGCCTGACGGCTGTGTGCGACCCATTGCCTACATCAGCCGGGGCACCCTCGACTCCGAGAGGCCCTGGACACCTCTGGACTTGGAAACAGGCAGCATCGTCTGGGCCATCGAGTGACTTAGAGGCTACCTGTGGGGTATGAAGTTACTCATTTTTTTCGGACCACAAGGCTCTCGAGAGCACCGGCATGGTAGGAGAACACAACCCGCGTGTCCAGCGATCGCTTAAGTTTCTCACCGCGTTCGACTTCATCGTGAAGTACCGCAAAGGTAGCGCCAACGAAAATGCTGACTTTCTGTCCCGATTGCCAGAGCCAGCCAGGGAACACGACCGCAGTGGGTCTTGCCGAGGACGATGACATCTTCCTCATCCGAGCCTGCGGGCTCGTCACCCGCTCTTCACCAACCCCTGGCGTCGGCTTGGGTGGGCTGGTGCCCGAGCCCCATAGTGGGGTTTTGGGTGGGCTACCCTTCACCTCCTCAGACTTTCGCGGTTTTCGCATACACAGGCCACTCATGAGGATTGACGACCTCTCTGCTCCTTCGGGGAGATTCGTCGCTCGTGTATCTGCTTCCGTCGCCACCGTCGATAGCTGTCCGGCCCGTGGGGAAATTTCACCTGCCGCCAACACCGCTTTCGCTTCGGTTTTCGCCGTACCCTTAGAGGGCGGCACGGGCTTTGCAGAAAATCCCTACTGAGGTGACAACGTTCGCCCAGCATGCTCCTCTCACGACTAGCACTCCACAGGAAGCTGATTCCGCCGATATCACAGATCCGGCCGCGTCCGCCCCTCCGCCGTCCGGCAAACCGGCGCCTCTGACGGTTTCGCCGCCCTCGGGCCGCATTTCCACCAGGACGCGTCGAAGAACAGCCGCTGCCACGGGCGCCGCACCGGCTGCTGTTTACTATGGTTTTGGGGTCGGCGGGGCCCCTCGACGACCTGCCCGGCGGGCTACCCCCCCGCCGCGAACCCCTCGGCCACGACCGCCTTCGGCCGTCGTTATGGTCCCCGATCTCCGGCCGCCTCGCCTGTCCCGATGGTACCCTTTCCATCCGACCGCGACTGCTGATGAGCCTGAGGGGACTCCTCTTTTAAGACTTCCGACGCCCGCTTGCATACCGTCCGTCACCGAGACGGACTTGGATGCCCTCAGGCGGCTACCGAACTACAGTTCGGTAATTCCGCAGCGCGCTACTCACACGCCGACTGGGCGCGGGAGCAACAGGCCGAGCCCGCGTGCAATGCTGCCATATGCTACATAATTCTCGGCCGGCCTGATGCCTTGCCAGCCGAATTTTTGGCGTGTGTTCCCTCACACCAGCGCCCTCCCTTTTCGGAGGTGCAGGAGCTGGCTGGCAAAGGACAACTTCACACAACCGAAGACGGACTTTTCCTCCTTGTTCGACGACCGTCTCCACCCTTAGCGCTTGACTCCACGCGCTCGGTGGGCCGAACAGCCTGTTTGTTCAACGATGAGCCCCTGCGCATTTACGTGCCACTGCTCATGCGCCTCTGGGTCATGCAGGCCTGTCATTCCACAGCTTCCTGCCACCTGGGAACAACGCGCACTCTACGCATGCTCGAACGTTTCCACTGGTGGATCGGTATGAACATCTGCACCAGGTGGTGGCTACGCCACTGCTTTAAGTGCCAAGCGCGAACAACCTCGCGGCTGACGGTCCGATGGCCCGTCATATCGATGCCCCTGCCTGAAGGGCCCGGCATTGCTGTCAGCGTCGATTACTTCGGCCCCCTTCCGACCACGCCCCGAGACAACACTTACATCTTGCTTTCACTGACCACTTTAGTCGCCGCGCCGACATATTCGCCATCACCACCGCCGAATTCACCCCTGAGGGCACGGCCAACATCCTCATCAACAAGTATATCCCCCTCTGGGGATGCCTCCGCAACATACTCTCGGACATCGGCCTCCAGTTCTGCTCGAAGCTTTCGCAAGTCGTCTATCGGCTTCTCGGGGTTCGGAAAATCGCCACGAGCTCCTAACACCCTAACGGCAACGGTGGGGTGGAACGTGTAAATCACACGATGGCGCAAATACTGGCGATGGTCGTCAACGAGCTCCAGAACAACTGGGGTGAACAGCTCTCCCACGTCGAATTTGCGTACAACAATTCGGTCAGCGCCGCCACGGGTTTGGCTCCCAACGAGGTCCACATGGGTCGGCTTCCTCGTCTTCCTCTCACGACATCTGAGCGCGCGGGCGTCGTCGGCCACCAGAGTTTGGCCCGCGACCACCTCGCGTTCTGCGATTTAGCGACGGACCGCCAGCAGCGCGCGTAACATATCGTTCGCGAACACCACGCCCTCACGGTTGCTCGCGTGAACCGGCGCAACTCCGCCCTTTCCGACGCATTGCGTCCGGTCCCCAAATTCATCGCTGGCGGCTGGGCGTGGGTGTACAATACGGCAGCGACCATTCGTCAAGGTGCCAAAACAGACACGGACGCCAAGGTCCTCAAGGCCAAGCTGTCGCTGAACCGGACGGGCCCCTACAAAGTCCTTGCAGTCGGCCCCTGCTCCTCCGCGGACACCCCGGACAAATGTCCTCTCGGGGCTAAGCTCCTATATCTGGACCTACCCTCCGACATCCCCGGCGCTGATGCTCGCAAGCGCGTGTCGGTACAGCGCTGCAAGCCCTGTGCCAACCCCCACGACCACGGTGATATGCCAAAGTATTTGTCTGCATGGTTGACGCAATACGTGCTCAACAACTTCTACAAGAAATGCCCCCCTTACCACGTCACCGAGGACGACGTTTGCACTCCTCTCCAACGTCTCGAAGTGGAGAAAATTACGGGACACCAGTCGGTTCGGGGCAGAGGTGGTGTCATCGCGGTGATGTACGAGACGCACTAGACGGGACTGTCTCGCCCGTCTTGGGGAACGGGAGATGGATCTCCGACTCTCTCGCCGGGAAATTTAGCGCGATACTGGGCCGGCACCCCAAACCAGCACCGCCAAACCAACCGCCTGTACCGCCGAATGAGGATTGGCGCTGCCCAACGGGAGTTTCTCGGAGTAACGGCGAACGTTTCCTGGCCCCCGGCTATGGTTGTGTACCGCACGCCGAATGGCTTCGCTGATACAGCGTCACCGTGCTTCCCAACGGGGCCCACTTCTGGTACAAGGGCGACGACGGTCTGTGGTGACTCGGCAAAATCGGCGCGGCTACAGCAACGGACAAAGTATACTTCGTTCGATTTTTGGATGACCCAGGACCAATCAAGCTCCCTCTTTCTCCGGCGCGCTACACGACTTCAACAGGAGCTGTACACGATTCTTGGTGCCTACAAGTACACTTAGCTAGCACGTTTACACGGGGGGTTCAGCGTAACGTAGATGAATCACGAGGCGCAGCCGTGGATAGCTGCAGTTTTCGCATCGCCGCTGAGCTCGATTATTTATTCGTGCTGTTTCAGGGGTTGGGGGCGGAACTTCCTTGTAGTTTGTATTTGCGACGTTTTCCGAGTTTTCGGCTCGGACTGTTTTTCTTGTCAGCATCGCCTACCACTTTTTGATTTTTTTTCTGGGGCGGATCTGGGGTAATTTCTAGGTAAGTTCGTGCTGCCGGCTCGCCCCGCTCAATGCCGGGGCTGGTCTGGATAATCGGGCCACTCATTTGTGGCTCAGGACACGCTTTCTGAATGTTTTGGACCGGGTTTTGGGGAAGTTTTGATGTGTCTTGATTTCCAGTCTTATCAGTTCTACCAAGCCCACGCTCTCGAGCCGGGGGGGCAGTCAAGGTACAATGGCTGCACGACATCGGTTCCAACGTTTCTTTCTTTCGACGTTCCTTGCTCGGCTTCGTAGCCTTGCCGTTCAGAGGTGTGGCAGTGGGTTTTGAGGAGCCGCATCTTCGACTCATATTTTAGTTCGTGGAATCGGGGTTTCCACGAATTTATCATATTTCTGCATATACGGCTCATCAGAGTGGGCTAGTGTTATGGTACTGCTGGAATGATGTGGAAACGTTGGTACATACCTGGTATCAGGTATAATAATCGTATTGGTAGTACATAAAAGGCGTATTGTATGTGGGAACCAGGGATGGTTCCCAGGTGGCCTTTGGCCATCTCGCCTGCCTTATCAGTCTTTCATCACGGGAAAATAATGAAGCTGCTCTTCTTCTATCTCTAAGCAAACAACACACGTGAGTACCAACGAGTACCCGTTATATAGGCTGACCTGGCTAAGGATACTCTGTGTCCTTACCCTAACCACCTCACATTGGCCAGCCTCACATCGTGCCTGGTTTTGGCATGAAATGGTCAGGTACACCTGGATTTGTCTACTTTGTTTAGCTTTCAACTGTTTTTTGGCGAATTTTGAGCCAATCAGAGGCCATACATACACTGTCTCCTATACGCCCGACACGAAGACATCACCACACTACGTACATACGACCCGCCATAACGACTATACAGAACGTATCATACGCGCGCATACAGCACAATGGATATGTTGTAATATACCAGGTATTACGTACTGCTGCTTGCTGACACGGTACGGACAGCGAGCAGTTCTCAAATTAGGTCGATGTTTTGTTCGTATGCTATCAATTGTTTTTTTTTTTTTGTCCATCCCATTCATTATCTTCGCACTTCCGTCTTTCTCCCTCCCTAGTCGTAACTCAGATCCGGGGTCACAAAGTAGGCTCCTCTCCCTCCTCCCCCACTACGGTTCTTGCCTTGCATTTTTATCGCGAGAATATTTCAGCACTTTCTTCCATCGTCAACTCTCGTCGAATTTTGCTATCAATGTGGCTACAAATATTTACATACATACCTGGTACAAGAATACGGAAATACACGTCGTAGGGGTGAGTGTGATCACGAAATCAATGAAAGCATACTACGACAGATATTAATACCCGTACAAAAAATAGTATACAACATGTATCAAGAATTTGGAGGACACACACATTCGCTGTCATTCTGCTGTTCAGGCGCAAATTCAAAAGTATGTTAGACTATTTCTCACAGCCAAAAAGTCCTGAAAAACACCGTTCGTGGCGTGCGTTTTGTACTTTTTTTAGTATATACCTGACTTTGGCTTAATTGGATCAGGTATACCTTATTTTGGCAGTTGCCCTTTTTTAACTTCATTGTATTTCATCATTGTTTCGGCTGACCCTACCGTTATTCACGTATGCAAGCAACATATATAGGTGAATCATTCATGGTAGATTATACATGTGAGTGTATATACATATATTATACATATATACAAGGTTTCCCTTCGGGATGTTGGTCACTTGAAATCCCGGGGGTGTCGCAAGGTGAAAATAGATCGCACATGCTTCATAGTTTAGTTTTTGGAGTAAACCTGTGGCAAAGACTGTAATAAATGTAGTAGCGACGGCCATTCCTAACGAAACTGTCACGAGATGATACGGGCTCCCGGTGTTGAGAAACTTCAGTTTGGCGTCCAGGCTCAACGACTTGTTTTGTTTCTGAAGTCGATCTAACTATTTTTTGTAGGATTTAAAGTCGATCCCACAGTGGTACTGTAGTTATCACGGCTGCTGTGCGCTGTGCAGCTTGAGTATACAGAAGGTAGTTATGACAGAGCTGTTGCCCGACGAGTCCCGCCCCGGTCCTAGATAAGAGTATGCACTCGTACGTAATATATTTTGGGCGGGTACCCTGGTACGCGTTTAGCAGCCGAGTATTCGTCTAAAAGTGCCCGTCGAACAGCTGGATACCCGGGTGCCATGGGCTCAAATTCTCGGCGAGTATGAAGTGTTGTCCATACCAGTGACGGGTATTAGCGGTTTTGTTGTTTTTAATCGCTGCTGTAAAGCGCGGGTGATATTAAAATCAGAGGGGGAGGTTTTGCTGGAATCGCATACATCGAACACACATCACTGTACCTCAGACACGATATCATCTCGTCAAATTAATTTCGTTAGGAATGGCCGTCGTTACGTACTATTTTTTCCTTTTAAACAATACAGCCGTCTATGCCACGGTTTGCTCCAAATTTTGCCAGAATTCGCGACTTTGAAGGCCCAGAGCACGCCCCAGTTCTGAACGTACGTACTGCTGTACGTACGTACAACTGAACGTATGTACTGCTGTCATACGTACAGCTGAACGTACAGGGCCTGCCTACCACTCTCTATGTCGTACTGCAGGAGTATTGGTATGTGGCATGTGGCAAAGCACCTACGACACGGCTATTTGAGACCGGCCTATCGTTTACGTAGATAGAGGTACTGAAGATATGATATGCACACCTGCCTACTCGTAGATCTTGTGTACGTACTGCACGTAGATTCCAAAATATTGGAACCAAATTTTAAAATTTTACATAAAATGTGCATGTATTTTTTCAATCGTATCGTACAACTGCTACTGCTCGACGTACATAGCCTAGAGAGAGCAGATGCATGCAACATAGTATCAACTACTGCTGCACGACGCTTGATGTGTGCCTCGTTCAATGTCAAGTCGGTGTGGTCCTTGTGGTCTCGTGCGTGGTGCGTGGTGCGTGCTGTGGATGTTCCGTTCTCATGCGGAAAAAAAAACAGTCGTACTTCGTACGACGGGTTTTGCATAGTAGTTGCGAGGCGGTGTCAAGTCAGAACGTCTCCTCTGAGTTATTTGTCAGAATTCGCAACTTCGAAGGCCCAGAGAACGCCCCACGGGCCTCGGGCTGAACCCGCACTGGCACCGTGGTGCACACGCGGGCCCCCTGCGTGCCCCGCAGCCGACAGGGCGAGAAATGACCCGCGGCCGGAGGTGAAAAGTGAAAGTATTCCGGGAAAATGTCCATTTGGTACCTATACATATGTACATGTAGACGTGAGTCGAATTTATACCCATATACATGTACATACCTACACCCTCGACGACGGTCGATTGTTAATCGTAAAGATTGGAGATTGGAGATTGAACCTTTATATAAATACTTTATATGTTCAATCCTGTTCAG
Organism: Saccharina japonica; assembly: GCA_008828725.1. NCBI lineage: Eukaryota > Phaeophyceae > Laminariales > Laminariaceae > Saccharina > Saccharina japonica. The sequence continues at coordinate 29,682 of MEHQ01003589.1, forward strand.
GAGCGGCGCGTATTATCCCAACTTTCAACTGAACCGCATTACGAGCTGAACATACTTACGGCGAAACGATCGGTATATTCGCCATCGCCTAATTCGTGTCTGTCCGGAGTTATCGCGTGCATAATATTCCCGTACAAACTTAAGATATTACGATGAGGGACACAAAAGTCTCGTCTCGGGATCCAATTTTGTTTTTTCGAGTTTCGACTTGAACTCTTGACACGTTATCTGAGGCGCGTTTGGGCAGATATTTAAGCATGCACCTTTATACTCTATGTTCCTTTTATTATTGTCGCCTACATTGACAACACACATCAAACAATAACGACGCACGTGACTCCGTCCACCGCGGACCCCTTCGGGACCAAGAAGAAACTGTAGGAGGGGGGAGTTATGGCCGTTTCTGAATAAATGAATAGCCAATTATGCAGCCTAATAATCGGGATTAAAGGGGCATCAAAGAAACCCCCCAAACTTTTGTAATGATCCGGGCGTAGCACTACTTACAGCAGGATATCGTGTGTGTTCGACACGATTCGAGGGCGTTTTCGATCAGGTGCTTGCGACTTGTTTCTCGTGTTTCGACATCGTACGTACGAACTGAGTACTACACATAACATTGTGCGAGGGGTATTATCCGTATGGTACGAACTATTACTGTATACTATACTAATATCATATGGTATGTACACTTGGCGAATCACAGCGCAGCGGTTTAGATTGAATCGTGGGCAGACCTACCGAATTATCGAAAAGGACGAGTGACGCAACAGACGTCGTCGTTTGCTTGGCTTTGCCTTCGATCGTTAATTATTTGTGACATTGAAGGACACGAGGGTGCCGATGGGTGAAAGCGCCGACTTAGTAGCACCCAATACGTACCAACCCCACTGCCGTACAGCCTGCCTCAGGTTCAGGTCGAAGAATTGTAGAATGCGGGGCTAACGCCGAGAACGATGTCCCACACAAGATACAACAGGCCCACCCACAGGTTGCCGGTAACTGAGTATCTCACCCATCCAAATACTGCCGTAGAATACGTTAAGCCCGTTCGAAACGGTACCCAATATTTGTTCGTTTGGATCGTGTCAGCAACGACGGTTACAAAAGTTGTAGAGGGTTGCGTATATATTCGCAGGCGTTATTGTGGAATTCTTGCCTCGTGCGGGAGGAGAGTTCGAGCACTCCGCTCTCTCTCCGCTCTCTCCCTCTCGCTCTGTCCTCTAATGCAACGACCTTAAAACATCTCATCAGACTGCTGGGCAGTCAGGGCATCCAGATTTGCAATCTAGGAACAAGATTGTGGGGGAAATGCCTGGAAGCGCAGTGCAGGATACTTTACCTCCTTTGAATCAGTAAAAAGGCAACCCCGCCGGGATACACCCCGTACGAAAGGAAGACTGCATCGTTCGGGACAATAGCAGGGACCGGGGTAGATTCCCGACAACGGCAAAGAGATAACATGGTGTACGTACGAGCACAACCGACGATAGTATTCGTTACAGCAGCAGCAGCAACACCCCGCAACAACAAGCGATCACAATGTGTACGGGCGAACATGACCCCAGTACGAATATAGCCCACGGCGATGGCAGTGGCAACAGGGTCATATCCCCGAGAATAACAAGCGATGACAGCAACCACGTACAAGCGATAACAAGCGTCCACGGGCGAACATGACCCCAATACGAACATTTCCCACGGCGATAGTAGTAGCACAAGCGTCTGACCCCCGACAATCACCAGCGATGACGTACCGACACAGGCCACACATCACGGCGATATTAGTAGCAAAAGGATCCGGTCCCCGACAGTCACAAGCGATGACCACGAGGACGGGCGAACATCAACTAGACACCTTGGCGATGAAGTAGCATAAGGGTTCGATCCCCAATAATCACAAGCGATGACAGCGATGACGTGCGAACGTTGGCCACACATCGCGACGATAGTAGTAGGAAAGGATCCGATCCCCGACAACCACAAGCGATGACGTGCCAATATTGACCACACATCGTAGCGATAGTAGTAGAACAAGCGATGACAACGAGGACGTGCGAACATTGACCACACATCGCGCGCGGTAGGGTTCGATCCCAAGGCAAACAAGCGATGACAGCGATGACGTGCGAACATTGACCACACACCGCGGCGATAGTAGTAGCCAAAGGGTTCGACCGCTGGCAATCACAACCGAGGACAACGATGGCGTGCGAACATTGACCACACATCGCGGCGATAGTAGTAGAAAAAGGGTCCGATCCCCGACAACTACACACGATGACAGCGATGACGTGCGACCATTGACAACAACTCGCACACGGCAGGGTTCGACCCCGAGGACGTCAAGCGATGACAGCAACGACGTGCGAACATTGAACACACATCGCGGCGATAGTGGTTGCAAAAGGGTCCGACCCCGGATAATCACAAGCGAAAACAGCAATCGCGTGCGCTCATAACCCTCGATAGTACGCGGTTTCTCGGGAACAACTCTCCGCGTGCAAGGACGGCTGCGACGTACCAGGTGCGGAGCGACAGCGAACATTGGGTTCGACCTTCGTAACGTCAAGCGATAACAGCGATCATAACCCACGGTACGAACATAGCCCACCGCGGTACCCCACACTGCGCGCACTGATAGCGCACACAAATCCACAGCTGGAGTAGACATTTCGCGAACGGGTCACACCCCTTAACAACGGGTGCAGCACGATACGATTGCACTGCACGACATCAGGGTTAGAACCCCGACTAACGCACCGGACGAGACAAATCTGCGTGGACAACACCCTCACCACAAGCTCATTTTATTTATGTATTTATTTTCACACGGGGGAACCGTTAAACGTCACTTCCGCCAGGGTCAACCCCTGGGCGAAAGGACGTTTGCGACCTACGGTCCAGCAGCAGCAATAGGGTTCAATCCCCGACAACGGCAAGTGAGGTCATCGAAATGCTTTACGTTAGCCCCTGGGTTAAGTCCCCGGCGAAAACGAGCAGCCACAGGGTGTGACCCTGGAGAGCAGCACGCGATACCAGCGGTCGCGTGTGAGCATAACCCTTGATAGTACACGGTAGTTCCGCCGGGCCAAATCTCCGAACGCAAGGACGGCTGCGGCTTACCAGATTCGGTGCAGCAGCGGATATCGGGTGCGACCACTGGTAACGGCAAGCGATAACAGCGATCACGGCGATCACAATCCGCGCTGGGACATTAGCCCACCGTTGTAACCCACGACGCACGCGCTTTCCGCGCCCGCGAATCATAGAACGAAACGAAACGAAATGGTGGCTCAGTTCCAAGAGCGTACACCTTGGTGTAATTTCAACGTACGTCCACGAGACACACTCGCACATAAACGCGTTATTTCGCATACCGGCGCGCTCCACATGCGCGCGCAGCCACCCGCACCAAAAGTTTGAATCAACGACACCTTCTGAACCAAGTACATCTCACACGTTTTACGAGTATCAGCAACTGTTTCGCGTAACCCCAGGTGGAAACCGTACGGATAGATATTCATTACTGATAGTGGCTCAGCCCGGAGTGTCGTTGTTACTGTTTGCTCTTACGTCCGCCAAGTCTCTCGGCGGGTTCGTCTGGTCACAGTCGCATCGTAACTACCTTCGCTTTTAGAACACTCTTACATATGCATTAAGTAGCACACCGGTGGAAGTCGGTGTACGTAATCCTTACTAAAGCAACAATATTTACATACTAGGGAATAAGAGGCCCTCCCGCCCCCACGGCGTTAGGGCCATTAAAGCAAGTAGTAATGGAGATAATAGAGGCTCAAAATAAAATAATATGCAGGAATACATAGGAAACAAATTGACTGCGAATATTCTTAGTAGGAATACAAATATATGGTCAAGGAAATACAAACGATGGGGATTGACTCCGAATCAATGCGGGTTGTTTGGTGGAAAACATGTTTATAATAGATGTGGCCAGGGGGGGCTGGTTGGTTCCTGAGAGCACGTTGTTTGTTGTGTGTCGGGTCAACATGCCCAAGTCTCCGGAGTCGTAGGCAGCAATGTGGCTGATACTTCCGAGGGGGCATGGAGTGATTTGACCCACGACACGCAGTGAGACGTGGAAGTGTGGAGGGCGTAAGCTATATTTTTACCCATCCGCCGGAGGATATAAAATATATATATATATATAAGTTGTTTGTTGTTGTCGGCTGTCTCGCGGTCATCGCGAAAGGGTCTTGCAAAACCGCTCGCGAGACTGGTTGTGCTGATGATCGAGATCATTTGACTCGTGCATGCATGCATACCGATTTTTACGTGAAAAATATTACAGGGCACAATACTACTCTGCAGCATTATTGGTTGCTGGCTGTGTTTCATACGTACATCGCACAATTTTTCTTTTCGTTTTTGTCCATCCCATTTATTATCTTTGCCCTTCCTTTCTCTCTCCATCTATAGTCGTAACTCAGATCCGGGGTCACAAAGTAGGCTCTTCTCCCTCCTCCCCCACTACGACGCTTGCCTTGCTTTTTACCGCGATAACATTTCATTGTTAATAGTTTCTTCCCTCGTCAACTTTCGTCGAATTGTGCGTACCCACGCTATAATATGCGCTCTCGACAGTTGGTGTCATTTTGAGGATAAAAATCTCCATACGAGGAGAATCGAACCCCCGACCTCCAACGCTAACAGGCTTCGTGGCTACCTGTTAGACCACCGGGGCGACCGGCAGTAGGCACATTGAACACACGTACCATGGCACATTGAACGCACGACACTGCTGTACTCTGTACCATGGTATTATAGCAGCGCGCGTAAATCCGCACTAAAAACAGTATGAAATAAGCGAGGCAGATATGCGCTGATCGTGTCCCCAGGTATAGGTACGGCAGCAGTGTGGTCGAATATACATACGTATTTTTCATATGTACGTGCACAGACAGCAGTACATATGTTGCTGTCCCCGGGAAAACGGGAATGCGCTGGTCGTGTCCCCGGGTATACGTACGGCAGCAGTGTGGTCGTCGTCAGCTGCAGCAGCCTATATAAAGTACGTAGTTACTTTTCGTACGTACGTACCGGTGTATACAACAGGCACATTGTATGTACGTATACGTACGTACGTATGTGCACAGACAGCATGATGACAGCATGACGCAGGCTCATGAGAATGTCACGTGAGCATGTCACCTGAGCATGGCTCTGAACGTGATGTATCGTCCAAGAGGTATGATGGTGTCTCGCGGCACGGTCTAGCCTGGTCGTATGATACCTGGTACGATCACATTACGAGTATTGCGCCGCATTCGACAAAATGGTCTATTTCTTGCCATCCCTTTGAGAGCGATTGAGATTTGGTCTTACCTGCAAACACAACCACCACCACCACCACCACCAGCGACACGTTTCTGCTGCTGTTGGTGCTCAGCTGGTGGTGGTGGTGGTGGTGGTGGTGGCGGTGCTTGACTTGAGGACGGTTGTTGGTGCTCTTTTGTACCTGCTACCTGGTACGTGGTATGGGGTGGTATACGTATGCTTGTTTTCCTCAGGACCACCCCTGGTACCTGGTAAGTAGGCCATGCAACATGGACCAAGCTTCGCGAACTCGGGACGGCCTTGAACACGAGCAGAGGCAGGAGGAGGGGATGCTATTTAGGGGCCTTCAGAGACCCCGTCCGTTTCTAAAGCAGTGGTGCTTTCGTCGCGCACGGTGGCAAAGAAGGCGACGTACGCATCATACGATACAAATAGGCGACCAGAGCGAGGATGGACGACACAATCTCAGCAAAACCGCACTGCTGCAATACTCTAACGTAGAGCAGCCGCGAATAGCTGTGGCCACGACGACAAGCACGGCGCACGTACGAGTTGTACTACAGTATGCCAGCCTGCGACGTAAGAAGACGGTGCCGGGCATTGCAGCGTAGGGAGAAGCGTGCTTTGAATGTGTGGGAGAAAAAAATGATACCGGTACGAGCTGGCACGACACCCAAAATATTACTTCTTCGCACTTTTGCACGCTGGTTTTCGAGAGTTGGAAAAAGAAATTGGGCATGGTTGTGCGTCATGACCATAAGAAACAACTGACCCCTGGTCGTTTTTCTTTTTTCTTTTTTGGGTTCTTGAGATACATTTTTCTGTATTTTTTCGAATTTTTCGGCAACTTTAACCCTCCCTAATTCACGAAAAAAACAAAAATTAAAAAAGACCAGCTGTCAGGTTTTTTATAGTGCCATGACGCACAACCATGCCAAATTTCCGTTTCCAACTCTCGAAAACTAAAGTGGAAAAATGAATTCCGTGAAGGTACGAGTACTCGAAAATTGTTCCCGGTTCATGTTAAAGTCTAGTACTTTGGAAGGCGGTGAATAAAGCAGCCATGCATGTTTCGCAGAACAAACAAAATGTCACAAAAATCTTCCCCTTGTTGATACGACCATGTCAACACTTTTAGTGTCGAATTATTCGACGTATTAGCCGATTTATGGCCTAAATACGATTTTAGATTAATTTTAGTATGAGCAGTCTCAACCCCTATACAAAAACGCCTCCGGAAGTAATACGAAAAATGCCCATATCTCGCGAACTACACCTCGCACACCAAAAATATCTTCAGCGATGTGTTCCCCTAGTTCATGCCGGCATGTGGATATCTTTAGTATTGAAAATATCAACGTATTCCGGTTTTTATTGCCCGAAGGTGGAATCTCACGCTTGTCGCTGGAACCAGCTCGTATATTTCTTGTTTGCTTTTGCTCTACTCTAAGTTGCTATGATAAAGTGGGCATCAAATATCACTTGATTAAAGTATTGTTTTTTGGGCATCAGACGAACTAATAAACCTATCTATTCTTTCACGATTAGAGGTCCGTAGTTACTCGATGCTCTTTGTCCGTACAGACCAACTGATGCACAGCTCTTTGCAAACAGACCTTTTGTTCCGCAACCAGCCGATCAAACAGGCCAACTGAGCTCTTCGCAAACAGCAACTGACGTAACAGCCAAACTGACGTATTGTACTGACGTATTATGCAAACAGCCCAACTGACATCTACCCGCGGGAGGGGAGGGGTTCCTAGCGTATTCGGAGGGCTTTGCGGCCCCGGTCCAAAGTCCACACTAATTTCAAGATAAAAAATTATCCACACTAAAATCAAGTAATTTTCCTGGCCATATTAAAATCAAGTAATTATTTCCTAAAGAGTCCCCCAGATGTGAAAATATGGATCTCCAGAACTTCGGTCAAAATCGAAATCGGCCCATAACTTCGCGAGTTAGCCACTTTTACACTAATTTCAAGATAAAAAGGCCAGACGTAAACATATCGACCGAAAAAAAAAAAAAAAGGGCACTGCTGTACGTACAAGGGCTGTGCATCCATGCCGGCGTTTTGTTTACACTGCTGTACGTACAAGGGCTGCGCATCCATGCCGGCGTATTTGTTTGTGTCCGCTGTACGTACGTACGAGTCGTACTGCTGGACTGCTGCTGCTGCTGCTTGTTGTTGTTATTATGCTGCTGTAGATGGGTTATATAGGGACTCCTACATTATATTGCTGTACGTACTGGTGCTGCTGTATACTGATTTCACTCTGCTGTTGTTGTAGATTGTGGATGGGTGGATCGGTTGGTGCGTGTGTGTGTCGATCGGTTGGTGCGCACGTACGTACGTGGTCGGGTGGGTGGGTCGGTGGTTGGGTGGGTGGGTGTGAGTGATGGAGTGGATGTTGGTAAGTAGTGTGAGAGTGGGTGGGTGTGGGTGGTGGGTGTCGGTGGGTCGTTGATACGTGGTTGACTGCGTGTGTGGATCGTGACCCAGTTCTTATTTTGTACTTTTGTTTCTGTCCGCTTTATAGCGGCCCCGCCCTGGCGTGGTTCGGGGTACCACTAGTATATGTATAAAACAGCAGTGTGTGTTGTCTTCACAGGAAACCCGTTTTTCTACTGTACCCTGTAATGCGTTTTACAACCTAACTGCAGCAGTACATATAATGGTATGGCCAGTCAATCACATGCACCCATTGTCCTGATCCCTAATTTAGAGCGATACAAATTATCATGTGGTCACAGACTGTAGACAGAGAAAAACCAAACAAATTAAACGTAAATGAATGAGTAAACAAGTGAAATGTCAACTTACAGGGTACGAGAACACATCGACACGAGCCGAACCAAAGAGTAAGGACGTAAAGACAATAAAACGAATTATGAAATGCACGGAGTCAGAAGCACCCCTAGAAGAAAAGCATGCGTGCCCAAGATAACAGATAACTGCTGCACGGGCGAAGCAACACGAAGGAGAGGAAGACACCGGGAATTCACCGCCCGTAGGCATGATGGACTATGGTCTGCGGGTGAGTTTAACTCAGGAGTAGAATGTATATGATTGTAGGGATGGCTGATTTTGGTGGATGTGTGATTGACGATATGATGGAGTAATGCCGATGATTTTGTTAACATCGTTAATGATATGATAGGTCGCGGATCCGAGGATGCAGGTGGCACGCATGAGTAAAAAACATAAACGCCAGAGAGAGTTCGGTTATAATATCTAGCGTGCACAATGTTTGTTGTTATTCAGGGTAGTTCTGTTAGTTTTCCTCTCGTCTGCACGGAGAAATAGATGCGGCTTGGGGCTAGTACACCGCAACTCTTCGCGGTCTTATACGGTAGCATGAAAGGATGACCAGCAGTGGAGTCTTTTGCTTCTGTCTTTTTTGCTTGCTTAGCGAGCTGCTTGCAGCTGCTGCTGTGCATTATGTTGAACTGCTCTGCGCTGCTGGCGAGGTAACCGTGTCGTATTTTCTTGCGTCGCCTTTTACTATATGATAAAGACCACTCTGTAGGAAGAGCTCTGTTATTAATAGATAGGATTATATAGAGCTACGTAGCATATTCGAATGGAAAGGATGAACTCGGCGCAGATGCAGCTGGGACGCTGGGATTTCGTTGAGGCGTCCGGCGCCCATGTTTTCAGTTTCTGGTCGCGGAAAAGGTCGTGATCGCTACACGCGTACGAAGCAGCGCACTGCTTTAACTGCTCACGTCCTGCTTTCCCCTTGTGCTGCTGATCTACCTCGCGACATAAGTATATTATCTATCAGCACTACGGCAGTACGTCGTAGTAGTCCTATTATTCCAGAATCAAATGGCTGCGGCTGCAGGACAAAATCAAACGAGGACATGAACAAGTGAAGAATTAACTCAAACCGGTGCACATTTATTTACTCAACAAGAAGTACTTGCAATGTGCGCAACTGCTACTACTATTTAATACTACTGTGTACCTGGTGTTGGTAGAGTGTAGAGTGAAAATTGTCGAAAATATCTGTCCGAAGCAAGTCCGAAGGCCTAAACGATCTTATACTAGTGCTTCATGTAGTGCATTGGCCACCCGGGGATGACAATTTTTGTCCCCCCCAACAAATCACGCCTTTTTTCCCTCGAATGAGAGGAAATAGGGGAAAAAAATCGGAAAAGCTGAAAAAGGCTGTTTCCCGGAAAAATTTGGGTCCCGGGCGAGGAAATGCGCATCCCTGGTACAAACTGTGTCGTCGAGCCTGGATGCTGGATGCTCCAACAACCTGGCGTCTCCTCGACGTTACACAGACAAGAAAGGAAATTGCAACAAGCTCAAGCAGAACCTGAGCCCATACTCATACTCGTACGAGTACGTATATACGACGGGGATACGTAGTTGATACCTGGTTCGTACATACCAGACAACACATACGAGTGCATACGTCAAGTATTCGTATTCGTACGCATATACGACAGGGTTACTTGGTTTATACACCGGGTACGTATCATACAAGAAAAAATCACAATTTTTCAAGTTTGACATTTTGACATATCGATCGAAAAACCCAACGACTGCGTCATGGACTCTGAACGCGTCGCGATGGTTAGGACCTCCGATCCACCTTAGTGTCACAGTCCACACAACTCGGTCGATGATATGTGGAGGGCGCCGATCAGGCGTCTGGTGAAATACATTTGGCTGATGATGAGTTCAAAACAGAAGTATCCCCGTCGTCGTACGAGTACTTGACGTACGTACGAGTATGTATGTATGTGCTGTCTGGTACTTGGTATGAACGAACCTGGTATCCACTACGCATCCCCGTCGTACATGCGTACCCGTATGAATACAAGTAACATGATATTCGTGAAACGAAGAACAAAACCTTTCAAAAGGAACAAGGATATCACGAAAATGCCGAATGGATCTTAAATCTTCGAGTGACACTTTCAGTCATGACATACGATATCATATCTGAATTTCGTATGATCGTACGAGTAGCCATCTTCGAACACTTGATGAGTGACTCGACCTGCAGCGCGCTGCGTACTATGTAGCTCGAAATACAGCTTGCCTGCACCTACCATTGCACTCTGTTCCTGTACCTGATTGACTGCAGGCTCATTCACGTTTTTAGTGTGGACGGAGTTGGGTTTCTTTTCGTCGGACTGAGCGTTCTGAAATCCCGACACAGCAAATTATTAGAAAGAGAATAATATCGCTGGTGAAAATTCAACCGCATCGATCGGCAGAGCAGGCAGCGAAGTTGCACGAATACCAGCAAAGCAGCTACAGCAGCAGCAGCAGCAGCAGCAGCAGCAGTATAGCAGCAACTAGCCACAGCAGCAGTGTTGTAGTATACCACAAGACGCGCATCCGTAAAGCTTGCGCATAGA